>JAVQJW010185089.1:0-12695 GCA_036025195.1 Hypseleotris klunzingeri
ATAATAATAATAATAATAATAATAATAACAGGGAATAAAATGATTCTTTACAGATTGATTTAGCCTAACAATATTTCATAAAACGACTCTCAATTTCATTTTTCCATTTAATACAGCCATCATCTCAGTGTAAATCCCTGTTTGACTGTCCAGCACGTTAATAGTCTATACAAGTGTAATAAGCAGGCTGTCCATAATAATGCATGCTGGCCATACTTGTAGACAGGTGTCTGTTGTGCCTGTTCGCCCCCTCCCTCTCCCCTTCAGTAGCCCACACAAAGCAGCGGCGAGGCGTTTTGGCCACAGTACTGTTAAGAGGCGAGAGAAAAGGCGCATAGGATCTTTCGCTTTGCTTTGGCTATACCTGGCTGCTGCCGTATCATAGACTATCTTATATTATCCAACCAACGGCCAGCCCATTTCATTTCGCCGTTAATTCCAATTGTCTTTTCGCTCCCCGGGCTACAACTACCACTACTATCAACAACAACAAGCAAAGTTTGGCCACGACATTGTTGCTCTCCAATAAAACTGAACCGGAGAAAGAGGGGTCCCCATTTTGTGTCGAAAAGCGACAGAAGACTATATAGAATTTTACGCAGTAGGAGAAGAGAGAGAGAGATGCACCCCGCTACGGACGAATCAGCAGCGTATGCCTTTGGTAGGTTTTGCTATCGTAGAATACAGCCTCGCCTACTTTCCTCGCTTTAGGAAATAACTTTATGAATGAGTGGGACAAAGATGCGTGTGCGTGTGCTGTGGGGCTAATAAGCTGCGTAAAAAAGTGGCAGAGTCCGCCCGTATATAAGATAAATCCTACTGACTTCTACGGTGAATTTGCTGGGGTTTTTTTGTCTCTCCGCACGGCTAACCTGTGCGCTCAGATAGCCTGTATTTAATTTCAAAATTCGCTAGCTTGGTTGGCAGACGCTATCGGGAGAAAATAAGCAAGCTTTCTGTATAAAACCCCCACATAATTCAGCGTAAAAAATATACTTACCGACACGTAGAAACGCCTCGCTTGCCTTTTTTTTTTTTTTGCAAATAGGTTGTTAATACGGTCCCAGCTCGCTCCGCATCTGCAATACAAAACCGAGAAAAATAGTCATGTGTGTAAAATGTAAATATGTTATAGGAATAATTGCTCAAAAATACCACCGCTGGGAATTGCACCGCCAGGCAAAAAAAGTAGATCCAAAAGTTTGGCAACTCACGATCACGCGTCGTCCAAGCTGTGCGTAAAAAAGGGCGAATTATTACACAAACAAGACTTTAAAATGGTGCTGGTGCTGGTGCTCAGTGCGGGAGTCTGGAGCCGTGTGTCGGGTGGCTGTGGTAAATTGAATCTGATCTGAAGGGAGGATTTCATCCGCTAGGGGGCAGCCATATACTGTAGTTAGCGCGGACATGCACCCGGACAATGCAGGCTGCTCTCTCTCAACTCAAAGACTACATTTAGGTTCATCTGTGGGACTCTGTCAACTTTTACCTACACGAGTTGTTCGCTCTAGCCCCGGGACATGGTGAAAGTGTACGTCTCTTTAGCGCACTCGAAATACACGCCTGAAAATCATTAACCAAACGCCAGGCTGCCACATTCTAGCGCGCCACAGTTCCAGGACATTAAAGACATTCTTCCATTCTTTGTATTGTCTGTAATGATAGAGCAGAGACATGTATATGGTGTTTATTAGGAAGTGTCTTAACTTTCATCTGGAGTGTAAAGTGCGCCTGTGGCCTATGACCTGTAATGTCTTTTTTAAGTGTGGTGCCTATTTCAAGTGTATGGCTTAGCTCCAGACAAAAGGGTGACTTGTGAACCATGCTTTGGCCTTTGTGACCTGACAGGCGGGCAATATTTTCAAGCTGACTGCGTGCCCAAATAATTTTGCATTTTTATAAAACACGCTTTGACTGAAATGGTTGTATCTATTGTGTCTTGTGTGGTGCGTATGGAACAGAGGCGCACAGATAGACTGCAGAGATACGAAACATGCTGGTCATTGTCTGATATACAGTAGATACACTTCACAGATCGATATGAGGTCTATACTTATTATAAATGTTATTTATGATGCTACACATTTGTGATGATTCTATCTGATGTGGTGTGTTTCAATATTTTATTGGTATATTGAGTAATGACCTTAACTGACTGAAATAAACTAATATGCTTAAATTGTTATATAGTATATAATATAGTAGACTACATGTCTATAAAGTGGTGAAAGCTTTAAGCATGGACACAATGTTATATGTTGTGTGGTTTATTACCTTGAAAAGAAAAGCTGGTTAATATGATCCCACTATCTGTACAGTGCGTTGTTGCGCACGAGAATAAAGTATTGGATATTTTTACAACGTGAAATTGCAAAGGCTTTATCAGGCGTGCATGTGAGTAAAACCTATGGTCTAGTGACTAGAATAATTCCTCTTCCCTGAAAGCGTCTCCTTTTAGGACCAAACGGCCCTCTCGACCTCCATGCTGGCTCTGGCAAGGTACCAAGTAGCACAAGTGCCGACTAGCCAATAGGGTTGAGGGGGAGGTCCCTGAGCTCTGACCAGTCAAACACACTCTCCTTCCTTATATGGCAGTAGATCTCCATGGTAACGTGTGCTAAGTTGCAGCAGTCGTGTCAAAGTTCACTATATAGAGAGCTCAGTGAGCTGATCAGAGAGAAAGCATTCTGCCAGCCCGGCTCCTACCAATCGCAAATCACTTCCTAACCTCCGCCTTTTTAACATATTTGATCACTTTGATTCTCCACTCCTTTTTCCGATTATATTTCGGCGCACGGAGGAGGTTTGTAGGTTGTGATCTTTGTGTTTTTGTTTTTTGTTTTTAGCTTTTTGGGAAACGACTTGTCTTCATACTCCAGCCTCTCCAAACATTGGCTTGAGCGGCGCACTGCTGGCGCTACCTCACAAGAAGAAAAAGGAAGAAGACACACATTTTTACGCAGTTGGTGATTTTCTTCAAGACTTGAGTTGGAACTTGATAGTGCTGCTCCCCATTTGTTTTCTGCTGCTAGAGGCGCGCCGCTCCGAGCTCCTCCATCCCTCTGAGAACAGTCCATGCTGCCTCTACTTGGGCTCTTGTCACAACATTGAGCGTACCTTTTCATTGATGGGTGGATGGCTGACTGTACGCGCCCCTGGACTTGGCCTTTAAGCGCAAGGCAGCGACACGGCTCGCCATCGCATCAGTTTTGAAAACGTGCTTCGCTACGCCTCCAACAGCAATAAGTCGTCAGTTTTCGGAGTGGATTCACAGTAGGCTTGAATTGACATTTGCTGTGCGCGGCTTTGAGTCCACAGTTTTATCGCCTTTCCCTGAGACATTCTCCACCGCGACAGCAAAACGGCAGACAAAAAGTTTCTTTCCGTTGACTGATAGATATGGCAATGGTAGTGTGGAGAGGCTCCCAGGACGATGTGGCTGACACCCAAGGCGCCCTTTCCTCGCAAACCCAAGGAGGACTATCCCTACCCACTCCTCAGGCAGGCCAGTTGAGTCTGACCGCCTCTCAGGTCGCCCCTCCGACCCCGCAGACTCCGGTGCAGGGACCCCCGAACAACACGCAGTCCACGCCGTCGAACCAGTCCCAGTCGGAGAAGCAGCCCCAGCACATAGAGTGTGTAGTGTGCGGGGACAAATCCAGTGGCAAGCACTACGGCCAGTTTACTTGCGAGGGCTGCAAAAGCTTCTTCAAACGGAGCGTACGAAGGAACCTCACTTACACATGCCGTGCCAACAGGAATTGTCCAATCGACCAGCACCACCGCAATCAGTGTCAGTACTGCCGCCTCAAAAAATGCCTTAAAGTCGGCATGAGACGGGAAGGTATTGGGACTTTTTGTTTTCCTATTCGTGTGTGTGTGTTTTTGTACGTTTTGAAATGATAATACCGTGTATATCTAGCCCCAGTGCTGGCCGCTCTCAACCGCCTGCCTCCCTCCACGCTGAGCGGCTGGAGCAAGCTATGTAGCCGCGCTGAACAGTCTGGGGCTCGTCTTTTGTATCTCACAACACAGCAGCCTTTACGCTCCGCTTTCACCCAAATAATAACCCCTCTCCCGGTCAGACTAGGGCATCCAATTTATATTTAGCCTAAGCCTGGGCGTAGATACCCCATGTGCAACGAATAGATACAATATAGCCTCCTGCGCTATTATGGCGAGTGGCGAATTAAGAGATAGCGTGCTGTGGCTACATCCATCTAGCCTCCTTTCCCGAGCACCGGACCGGGGGCTCGTATTGTGCACACGAAGCGTCCGCGCCGTGTCCACTATTGATCCGAATATAAGTCGAAAATAGACGTAAAGTAAAACGAGCTGAATTGCTAAGTAGGTTAAGGGTTAAACATGAAAGGTCTCTCTGGCTTCTTTGTGTTTCTTCACAGCCAGCTCATGTTGCTGAATAACATCATTTTAAAGCTAGACATGTGCCTGGCTTGTTTGAAAACGTGTTTTTAGAGCCACACTGGTGATCACAAACTGTATTAGCATGTCATCTTGTCTCATATAATACAATAGCCTAAGTGTGTGTGTGGGTGAGTGTGTGTATATGTTGTGGCTACATGCTATGTGTCATTTGATTGATTGGCCTGTACTTTTTTTGATGCTAATCTGACAGTGTTTGACATGTGTTTGACGGTGTCTTGTAGAATTCAGGCTTCAATATCTGTAGTTTCTCTTTTTACTGCAGCCGTGCAAAGGGGACGAGTGCCGCCCACGCAGCCACACCACGGTCAGTTTGCCTTGACAAACGGAGACCCACTCCACTGCCATTCCTACTTATCCGGATATATCTCTCTTCTGTTGCGCGCGGAGCCCTACCCGACGTCCCGCTATGGCAGCCAGTGTATGCAGCCCAACAACATCATGGGCATCGAGAATATTTGTGAACTAGCGGCCCGTATGCTCTTCAGCGCCGTGGAGTGGGCCAGGAATATCCCCTTCTTCCCCGACCTCCAGATCACAGACCAGGTCGCACTACTGAGGCTGACGTGGAGTGAGTTATTTGTGCTGAACGCCGCTCAGTGCTCCATGCCCCTTCACGTGGCCCCTCTCCTGGCTGCAGCCGGCCTCCACGCCTCCCCTATGTCCGCGGACAGAGTGGTGGCGTTTATGGACCACATACGGATCTTCCAAGAGCAAGTGGAAAAGCTCAAGGCGTTGCACGTGGACTCTGCAGAATATAGCTGCTTGAAGGCGATTGTTCTCTTCACCACAGGTAAGACAATAGAGAGTGGGTCGTGTCAATGTCACATCCACGCATGACCTAAATCTATAAAGTGCAGGGCAGACTTCACCTCGATTCTGACTTGCTGGCGATATAGGGCCTAAATATGAAAAATAATCAACAAAAATTTGGTTAATCAGCCGAATTAGCAGGCACACACACGGGTTGTGAATGCATGATCACACAAGAGATATTTTAATTAAACTGACCACAAATCAACGTGCAACCACTGATAAATATAATAAAAAAATATAACTTTCAATGAAAACCAGCTCCCAATAGCTCACAGATGAATTGACTTTGATTTTTCTCGCCATTTATCAACGTGTGTATACGGCACGTCTTGTTTGTGGCCAATGACAGATATAAATGATGTCAGACGGCGGAGAGGGGGGAGGGGAAGGGAGAAAACAGAAAGACAAGCCTAATGTCCCATTTGCACATAGTAAAAAAAAAGCCCAGTACTGGTTTGGGTGTCATTGAAGGGACAGTGGTGGCACCAAAGGGGGGGAAATATAGAGAGCGCCTTGAAAAGAGACTCCAAGAACTAGGTCATGACCCAAAGTTTGCAACACTTTAGTGACCTTAGCACCGGCGTTTAGAACAGAGAAGATAAAAATATGTGTGCTGGGGAGATTTACAAGCAAATGATCTCATAGACCTACCAGCAGAAGCCATACTATTATTCTACACTCCGTACTACTGATTGTTTGACCATTTAGGCCCCAAACATGACTTAATATGCGTGGATCTCTCCCGATGACACGCCTTCTCCGCTATACTTATCGTGCGTAAACTTTTACCAACTTAAACGTGTATTTTTTTGGCACCGGGGGGGATCAGCTGCCCAGCGCCCACGCACGGCAGTACTAGTGCACGTATAGTAGTAGTGATTATTCGCCTCTGATGGTGTCCTATGACGGCGAGCAACAAGGGCTAGAGGGCTATTTTTTTTCCCGAGCTAAATCTCTGACCCACTAAAGGTCAGTAGGTCTTCTCCGTGTGTCCCCCCATCCCCTCCACTCCCCGCGCGCGTCACCCCCCCTCACCGCCTCCTCTCTCCCTCTGCTACCACACCAAAACACACCTTTCAGCTATGAATATGCTTAATTATTTAGTCAAGCTTTGAAGTGGAGGCTAGCAAAAGGAACAAGCCGGTTATTGCAGCACATAAATTGCAGCCACAATTTGGAAAGCAGCCACGTACGGCGTCCCTTTTTTTTAATTTTTACGCACAGATTACAATTGCGCAAAAAAATACCTGGGTATTTTTAACAATTAAACCAAGCACGCTGTAATACATTCTCACAACAAACTGCCTTGTAAACATTTTATTTTTTTTTAGTTATTGACGTTTTTCTACAAACATTTTTCTATTTTAGGCGTAAAAATGAAAAAAAATAGCTTTACGCATCTATCCAGTAAGATTCAAGATTCAATACTTTATTGCCAAACTAACATAGTACTGCTCAAAATAAATGTGAAAATAATTACATTTACATACATGGGAATAATAGGAGATCATTTGAAAGTATTTGCTTTAGCCCCAGCTCTGACAGGCCATCAGTCGTTGCCGGTATTAGCAGCGAAGGGAATGGACATAGCCTATAGAGAGAAACACTTTATTAATGTTTATTTGCTCTCCCCCCTCCCCCTTTCTCAGATGCTTGTGGCCTCTCAGATGTGGCCCATGTGGAAAGTTTGCAAGAGAAGTCCCAGTGCGCCTTGGAGGAATACGTCCGCAGCCAGTACCCCAACCAGCCAACGCGATTCGGAAAGTTGTTACTACGTTTGCCTTCCTTGCGCACGGTTTCTTCCTCCGTGATAGAACAATTATTTTTCGTCCGATTGGTAGGTAAAACCCCCATTGAAACTCTCATCAGGGATATGTTGCTATCGGGGAGCAGTTTTAACTGGCCTTACATGTCCATTCAGTAAGAAGTAAGGCGTAAAAAAATGAAAGAAAGAGGGGGATGCAGAAATAGGGGACAATGGTTTTTAGCTGCTTTGTTTTTGAAGGAATAAAAAAAAAACACACACACAAACCGGCTGTTACACGGGGCTGGCTCTCTCTTGAAGAAAGACACTAAATGACTGTGAATCCCCTTCTATTCCTACCCCAATGCTCCAAAAAACTGAACTTTTGAAAAATGGCGAGCTCCAAATGTTGTTGTTTTTTTAATGAAAGAAGAAAACTGCGTAAAAAGGGATTTTTTTCTGTTGGTCCTTATGAGGAAAATTTAAGTATTAATAAGTGCATTTAAAAATAATTTGAGAAAAAAAAAATCGAAAAAAAAAATATCGAGAAAAGGAAATATTTTCTTTTCTCAGATAACTTGTCCTGTGTCCATGTATAGTTGTGTTTTGTAAACTTTCTTTGTCGACTCTTTTCCTGGTTCCAAACCGGCCTATGTGATTTCTGTAGTACATAATGGTGTTATTTTGAAAAAGGTGGAATATTTTTTTTTTTACAAATGTTCTAAAAAGAATTAAAATATCCCACAGCAATAGGAGATTTAGGTTTTTAGAAGCTCAATGCTGCAAGCGCACTTAACGTTGATTTAAGCCAGTGCTAACCCAGACATTTCACTTCTTACTACAACGTTACAGGGTTTAGGTAATTTTCTTTAGATTATTTTCAAGTGATTCACCCATAATAGTCTTCCCCTTGAAAAAAATATGATTGAACAATTATACGCTACAAGTTGCCACTAACGTCTTTGCTCCTGGTGCGTAACGGCGCGTAAAAAATGGGAGCTTTGCGTCCAAAATGCACTGACTTCACATTTTTAGGTAAAAATTGAAAACTACGGAGAGGTCAAAGGGTCATAAAAGTTTGAATCCTAGCCAGAGTAGTGTTCAATAGCAGTATTATTACAGCGTCCCTGAAATGTCACCCTTTATTCACTTCAAGCATTAAGTGCCTGACAAGCATGGTGTGATTTCTTATCCAAACCTTGTTAAAGTGGGCCGCATTTTTTGGGGAGGGGGGGACAAATTGAAACTTCAAGTGTCGTATTTGACTTAAAGAAAACGGATTTCGAGGCAGTATTTCTTGTAAATATAGGTCAATTCATTTCATTTTTTTCATTTATACAAAGTATATGTGATTAAGAAATATTCTGTGGTTGCCATTTTGTTTCTCTCGGTCTTTCAAATTGAGTGGCAGACTTAGCTAGTAGCACTGAAAGTTCTGTTTTTAATGTATATACATATTACGAGGAAAATGTTTTCTTTTTCATGTACTATATTTAGACTGTGAATGCATGGCCACAGGTCGCTAACCTATTTTACCTTTGATATATAAATGTAAATGTTTTCTCTCTTCTCTTTTCATTTTGGACTGTATAGATATAATCTGTGCATTCAGTACACTAGCCCTTGTATTTAAAGCAACAAAAAAGAAAAAGAAGCGATGTTCATTGTTAGCTCCAGACTTAAACAGGGTGAGCAGGTTTGGAAGAGAAGGAGTTTTTAGTGTCATTGCTCCTTTTGGGTCTGTGACAGGTGCCGTGGGGTGCGTGCGTGAGTGTGCGTGAGTGTGGGTGCGTAGATGAGTACGTGTGTGCGTGTGATTTGGAAGCGATTTAGTCCTTGTTTCGAGGCTTTTCTTCAACACACGCAGAGAAAACACCATGTTGTGGTTGGATTCAAAGGGATTGAACACTGATGTGTCCTGGACCAGAGAATGAAACATGATTGTAATTATGAACAGTTTAAACTGACCCACCTTTTTATATAAATATATACGAATATATGACTGCAGGGTATTGATAACGTATAGATACTTTTTTTATTGATTATTATTATTATTATTAATTGCAAGTGATATATGTGAGTGTGTGTGAAAGTTTATAGTTGAACACAATTCTTGTTTGTTTGTGTTAGCTTATTGTAAACAAGCATTCTGCTGTAAATTTGTTCTTGGTATTAAATTATAATTTATGAATTTGAACAAGACCCTTTCCCATGTTTTTTTTTATTTATTTGTTTTGCTGTTCACGCACCGTGTGAACTTGACTCGTCCACGTGTGCGTGCGTGAACGTGCGTGCTAGGAGGTGGGGGCAAAGGGGGCTTCTGGAGTCAATTTGCTGTGGCAGGATGTTGCCCTTTTGAACTTTGAAAGTGATTAATGAATTACCAAATCATTTATCAGGAAACCAACAAGCTTTAGGCGTGACGCGTTCAAGGTTATGGGATCTTCCTGTTTTTACTTTTTATGATTTGTCAATGGATTTATGACATAACTATGGACACCACTTTGGACACAAAATTCAACCATTTTTTTTTTATTATTTTCTAAACTATACTTACACAGGCAGAGATACTGGGGGTACAGAGGGGACACCACCCCCCTTCTGAATAACAGCCCCCTCAATAATTCATTAAGTCATTGTAAATCACATGGTAATATATGATCCAGAAAACACATGCATGCAAATTAATGCTTCAACATTTTTTAGGCCACTCGGAGCAAATGTGTTGCGCTTTATGGTTCTATGGGGAGAATGCATTGTTTTGTATTGTTTATTAGCATCACTGTTAGCTTTGGGCGTTGTAATAGACACTGCATTTGCTGCTGCTTAAAATGTGATTTCATGAAATTCTAGCAACTAATATCCGTGCTTATTTTATTTATGACAAACAATTTTTCAAAGTATAATTCGCAGGGACACCTTATACATTATACGACTCATATTATTGGCTATTTAATAATTTAGATCTAATATATTATGGGTTTCCTCTATATATTGCGCACTGCATAATAATTTCTTGCATAATTCAAATTTTTATATCATTTATTATACTTTTGTGGTCACCTCTATTCTCAAATTTTTCACCCATCCCCAAAAAAACATATTCGAAAAAAATCTCATAGTAACTTTAATAATAACTAGCATCAATATTTTAACCCACATTTCCCTTTTATATTTCTATTAATCTGCATTGTTAGCTCCTCTTGACGCAGCCCAACTTTCAAACCAGGAAGTTGCTCGTGATTGGCCGCTCCTAACCACCAATTATTTATGCTTGCGTGCCTATTGTGACGCTCTGCACCTTTGGCCTCGCTGTAATTATGAGTAGCTTCGGATTGAGAGACTATAAGGCCACTTTGGAAAAGAATAGAAGCTTAATCAGAGCGTTTGTTGTTTCTAAAAAATTGCACTTCCTTTTTTTTTACCATCACTACCACTACTGTATGTCTGTGTGTTGTGGCTGGGGAGTTTTGGCTTGCCATTGATGAAAATAATCATTGTGATGTGCGCTGCTCTTTTGTCTTATTGCAAAAGCCCTATTTATCTAGTGTGGGCTTGTCCAGGCGAAATATCCACGTCATCCACGGGTTATGTGATAATTAAAACTGGACATAGCGCTGACCCCTCGCTTCTTTAGGGCCATAATAGGGGCCAGGACGTAGTAGTAGTAGGCAACACTGGCTATAGGGCAATCTGACAAGACTTCATAATATACTTCTGCTCATTTATTGCTATTGTACCGTGCAGCTAATAAGGCGTCACTTTTATGTACGTGCGCGTCAAGCTTGGTGACGCAAGGGAGCTAGTGGCTTGAAGAAGTGATACAGGGGACTCCTCTTTATATTTGTTTAATAAGATAAAGATATGGTTTGTCTTGTCTGCGCTGCACTAGGTTATATGGGCTATACACACGCACCCCTGACGCGCACGACGTACACACAAACGCAGGCGAACGGTTAGTCGACAAATATGCACATTATTTGCACCTTGGCACTATTACTATGACAAATTAGAGCATGCAGCAGGCGCTTTATTGCATATATAGGCTGAGACAAGCTCATTTACAACGTGGAGTAAGGGAGTCAAGCGTTTAGAAGCGTGCATAGGGGCCACTTGTTTCTTACGCAGCAAGGAATTTACTATTATTTTTATTATTATTATTATTATTATTGCTTTTTGGTGGGATTTTTTGTAATATTTTGTAGCTTTTTCCCCATTTAAAAATAGCCTATCGCTTCCAAACATTATCAAATCAAAGCATACTGATTCTTACTTGCTATTACATCAGTTTATTTTTGCTATTGCTAATATTTTTGCTTTTAAATACACCATTTTCCATTATTTTTCCCTTTCCCTGACCTTCTCCCCTCGCCTGACGGTGCACACAGCCCATAAATGTAAGAAAATTGTGCCATCTACCCGCGGTCCACGGTACTGTAGCTTGTATTAGACCTGCGGGGAGAGATCTCGACTCCACACAAAAGAGCAGAGCAAATAAAACTCGTCCACGCGCACACACACATACACGCACACACTTATCCACACGTACACGCACGCTGGTTCCCTTTACGCACAGACCTGGGCACGCGCGGCAGCTGCAGCCACTAAAAAACTTCACACAAGTCGTGCGTTTGGAAGCACCTGTCGTCCACTGTGATGCCCACTTTGCGCGCAGTGCCTGCATGGGCTATAGTCTCCTGCCTCTCCTGTCTGCTTCAAAGACCGCAGCGTACGTGGGTGGCGCGTAAAAATAATACCGCATCAGTGAATATATGAAAAAATATAGATTCTCCTCTAAACTCCACTCTAACCTCTGATTGAAACTCCCTACAAATGTTTGTACCACAAAAAAATGAATATTCGTTCTTTATTAAATGGTAGGCTATTAGTTTTTTTTTCTTGCTTTGTTTGATCAATGCGGGGCTTTTTTTTATTTGCGCCTCTTTGAAAGCTGCTTGAATGTTGTAGGGGAGAGAAATGGAAAAGAAAATCAAGAGACAAAGCAATCAACAGCGGCGTGGCCAAAGTTCAGGCGCGCTTGGTGGAAACTAGGTAGATTCAAAAGCAAGCCTAGTCGCAGAAAAGGTGTACATAACGTGTTGGATTTGATATATAGGCGATTTCTTAGGGTTTAAATTGAATAGGAAGGCTGCTTTAGGTAAATAGTGGTAATATTTCTACCACAAACTAGAACTGTAGCCGCATTATTCCATATCAAATCCGTACGGGCCCTCTTTACAATACATCTTTCTATCGATTCACCTTTTAACGTTAAAGGGAAAAAAGAGGAGGACGCTACGGTTTATTAAGCTCGCCCATTAGGTGCGCCGCAGTCTTGTCAGTCTTCCAGGGGTCTTCCCGCGGTGCTCGTGCGTGTGAAGTGCAAGACCAAGGGGCCCTCTGTAGTGACTGACTCTCTCTCTCTCTCCCTCATTACTTTTACGCGAAGAAAGTTACAAGATGACGTAAAATAGCGACAAATAAAATGCGAACTTCACTTTAGTTTACAGGATGGTAATAATGTGGTAATAAACAAGTAATAAACAGGACCCAGTGTTGTAGTTATGGTTAATAATCAAGTAATTTCTGTGTAATTACCAACCTTAACCCCATATCCTAACCCTAACCATAGTTACCCAATAATTACTTGGTTATTCCATATTACGCTTCTATCTTGTTAACAAATACATTG
>JAVQJW010185115.1:0-10816 GCA_036025195.1 Hypseleotris klunzingeri
TTAATTAATCAATTATTATTTATCATAGAGGCACCAAAGTCTACATATGTATGCGTCTTCATTATATGTAACTGCCCAGAAAGTTAGAAGTAGATCTGGCAAAAACTGTTTCAGTTATAGCATTTAAAAGTTTAAGCCTAATTAATTAATAACTTAATTAATATTCATCGCAGATGTACCCAATTTTAATCACTTCTTTCTTAAGCCAGTCCTGACCTTCCAAGAAAGTTTCATCCAAACCCGTGCTGTAGTTTTTGTGGAATCTTGATCACAGACATGCACACACGCACACACGCCAACGGAGGTGATCACATAACCTCCTGGCGTCGGTAAATATGCACTGTAGTTTAGGGGGAATTATGCACCCTGTTAAAGCTAATATAGATTTTGCTTGAAAACTCTCCTGGTTAAAAGCAAACCTCTACATTTCTGTAGTTAAAGAATATGAGTTGCCTTGAGCAAACATTAATGCACACATGTGCTGTATGTAAAGTGTCTTAAAAAATTGAAATGCACAATCACAAAGTGGTGAAAGCTGAGATAAGGTCTTGAAATTATTTTCAACTGAGTTTGGAAACAGAATCCGACCCTTGGAGGTAGGCTCTTGCAGCCTTGGCAGGAGTCTCGACCCTTCCCTTGGGCAAAGGTGGAATTAGCATACACATTATTACCATTATTCTCACCCAACACTTATATTGACCCAGCTTCCATCTACTATAAAAAATAAATAACAAATCACTGCAATCATACATTTATACACCACTGGATACTTTTATTCAGCCTTCAGATTTCCCTGAACAGACATGAATAACTTGAATTCAGGATTCAAAATGTATTACAAAATGTCTTCATAAAGTTGACTAAATCCCTGTCAGAGTTTATTAAGAAGAGCTGACTACAGTGGGTATAAAATTGTTAACATTATTTACATAGCACTTATATTAGCTAAGCTAATTTGATTTCCTGGCACTTGATTTGATCAATATGTCCATTACACCATACAGTAGAAACCAACTGGGTGAACAGTGCAAAGCTTTAGCCTCCTTTTCCTTTTCACACACAAAATGGAATGTTAACACTGATTTGACCAAATATAAACATCTTAATAAGGTTTGTCATATTCTGCAATACTAACACAGATAGACCGTAAAAAGAAGTGGACATTGTGTTTAGCAGAAAACCTGAATACCTTTAAGCTACTAATTGTTGCCCTGTAAACTTTCTAGAGTTAGACATTACCATAAATGGAATAATGTCAGAGTTGAGGAAGTATGATCACTGAAACACATTCATCTACTCTCACTGGCATTGACGATGGTCTGGTTTCACACTTTTTACATAATTGTACCTCAGCGTCAAGGTTCATAAAGTCTGTGTAAATACACACATTACTGCAAATTTGCAAGTGCATTTATTCTTTAAGCAAGTAACTGCTAAGTCCACTCCTGTTTACAGTCAGTCTTAGAAATAATCATGAACTCGCACATCCCAAATGTGTTTTCACATATTTACACATGCCTGTGCTCCTCTGTACATTTGTACACTTGTTTAACGTCGCTGTGGGACGATGGCAGAGCAGAAACACTGTCTGAGGACAGTCCTGAGGCAGGATAACTGAGGGGGCGGGGTCATTCATCATAAGTGAGCATGCTCAGAGCTCTGGTCACTGTCGTGACTGTCCTCATTGGCCAGAGAGTCTGTGGAGTGGTGTAGTGCTGCGATGCCAGAGAACTCGGAGGGCAGTAACGTGCCCTTTTTCACATTCACCAGTTCTTTCTCTCGCGCTGCTGCCCCCTGCTGGCCTCCTTTCACTCGCTTCCACTTCATCCGTCTGTTTTGGAACCACACCTTCACCTGTAAGGAGGAGAACCACCCATCAGCATGTCTATAGCAAGGTTAGTATCACATACATAGATTTCATTCATTTTATAGAAACCGATGTTCCAATGACCTTCCTAAAACCAGTTTAAATATAATAATAATAATAATGTACTACATATTTTACTGCAGCCAAAAAGCTGACAAATCAAAATCTATTATTTAATTCTTTTTTCAGCTCCCAGTCCAAAATGTTGTCACAGAAACTCCAGATCCAATATGTGCCAGTCACAAGCCCAGATAAATTATAAAGTGTACAAATGACTTAAGGGTAAGTATTTTGTATTTACTAAATGTAAAACTTCTTCTGCCGTGAATAGTTGGTGGAACATAGCACATCACTAAAATACACAGGAGAAGAACCTGTCATCCCAACTGGTCTGAATAAGACCTCTGTCTACAGACACATGTAGTAAATGGATGGATCCATCTAAATGAGTAATTGATACTCTTGAAATGTTTATGATTAAGACCCAGCCTCCTCCCACAGCTTTAGAAATTGCGCTAAATGGTAAGGAGCACCTTTATCATATTTATGAAAGACATAATTTGTATTTGGCAGTTTCAATTTAATACACTGCACATTTTAAACCTGTCTGAAAGTTTCAACACTTGAAAGAAGACTTTATCACACGCCTTTCAAAACGTGTGGAGAGGTTAAACCTAAGGTAAGCAGCTTTGTGCAGAATATATTCTATTGCCCAAAAACTTTAAAAATGCAGCATTTGCAGTTAGCGGATTATGCAAAAAAAGATGCAATTTTAATTGTGCAGCCTTAGTGGAGAACCCAAACTCTCCAGGCCCAGTATATTTTGCCTGACTCAACAGCTTTAGTCATATTTACATCCCTCAGACTGATGATTAAGCTGTTGCCTAAAACAGTCTCCACATCAGGTAGCAGCACTCCCAAAGTGTCAACACATGGACTCGGGGAGCGAAGAGGGCAGCAGGGTTTATTTTTGGGGAGTGTCTTTCTGCGGGGTCACATGGTCAGGAAGTTCGCTGACAGCACAAACGTTTGTCTTACGTCGTGCTGAGTATGACTGTGGATGCCTCTGCAGCCCAGGGGCCCTTTCTGAGAGCGTCAGGGGCCAAGGTTCACAGTGAACATGACCCTCACACGCACACCACCTCCGCTTACAGCCACAGCACTTCAATAACAGCTCCAATAACACACTCACACTTTTCCATAGCGCCGGCCATAGGTAAACTGTCTCCTATGCTTTATGTGGTAGCTATAAACACTAAAAAGCTCTGCCAACATGAAAAATAGACGTAAATGAATTTTAAACAGACTTATAGCAGAGGTAAAGCACTAAATATTATAATTTAATGCCAACGCTAACAATATATAATTTTAACCATTACATGTTAATGGCTGTAATTTTAGCAGGAAATTCCAAAGTATTGATGTCATCTTTGCCACAACACACTTTAGAGCGTAACTCTCTGGTCAGTTTAGTAGGTAGATTATCTGCTTGTGAGCTTAAAATAAAAACAACTAATCGGCCTCATATCTCATTAAGCCAAAGGACTTAGAGTAAACTAAGCTCAGATTACTTAACCTAAGCCACTAATTACATCAATACAAAGCATAAAGCAGATGGGCAACAGCAGCAGAAGACCACACCCTGTCGTTTAGATATTTAGGTAATTATGGTTAATTTAGGTACATTCTATTCTATTACTATAGAGAAATTTGTCTTCTGCATATGACACACCCTTCAATACTGCTGGGGCAACCTGTTAGGAGCAGTTAGCAGCAGCAGTGTAGCCCCCAGGACCAATCTCCAAATCTCAAGATCCCAAGATCTTGGATATACCTAGTTGGAGGATTTGCTTCCTGTGTATGTTTTAGGTTAATAGGTCTACCAAATATGAGAAAATTAAAAGAATAGACTGAATCGATTTTAGTTCACAACGTTCCAGAAATAGATACAACATACTGTATGTAGTTGTTTGTGATTAGGCATACAATGTGCTGTAATGTGGCCACTGAATAATCAAACACCTCTACAAAATAGATGCACATTAGTGAAGCTACTTTCATGCCCCCGGTCAGTGTTACATGCTGCAGTTAATAGACACAGGGCACACTTACACCAGGGCCATCTGAACCTGTGCTCAGGAGTATTGGGGTAATCATTGAATATTTGACAGTTTACCTATGCTAGAAAAGTTTTGAATTGTATTAAAATCACTGAGGGGCTACTAAATTTCAGCAAATTTGTTGTCTAGTGTATGTGCATTGTCTATAAATATATAGATCTGCGCATTAGTGTGATTTAAACATTCGTAAATAAAGATAAATTATGGTACTACTCGTATTATGAACCACCATTCTAGTAGAATATCAAAGAATACAGTAGCCTACTAGCTACTGTATTAGTACCTACTACTTCTCGTAAAGTAAGGCTGCATGTTGCGTACACTGACTACACTGTATCACATCATAGAGTATCACTTGCAAGGTGTGAGGCTATAGTATAACTTACAACTTTCAAAGGGGTGTCAGAGAACAACAGACTGTACACTGCTTCCTTCCCCCGGCCATTTGTCTCCTGTTATTTATTACACATGCTGCCCTTACAGCCAAGCACCGACCCACGCTCGGAGACCAATTTATGCTGTAGTTAGAGCAGAGGAAGTGACTTGCTAGACAGCACTTCCTTCGGGCCGTCTCCTCGTCTTGACTGTGGCCGCTCCGAAAGAATAGACAAGAACATCTGGAATATGATAGTCCCGTCACACGGCCACATCTGGAGCACAATAGACCTCATACGGAAAGTTACAAAAATACAGTAGCGAGGGGAAGAGCCCCACAGCTGTCCCGAGGCTTTGTCTGTTATCACAACATGGCATTAATGTGTTACACGGAGGCTCAATGCACATGACACCAAAATAGAGATGCAGAAATCAGATTTAAACCAGACTTTCAACACTAGAACCACTCACACCAATTTCATACTTTTTAAATATAAGATTGTAGAATTGCGTTTGGCTTAAGGGAACTACATTCTACCCTGCTCACAAGAAATATATATATCTTTGCTCTCTGCGCAGCAAAGACTGCTTCTACTGCTAAAACAGAACTATTTTATTAATAAATACATGAACAAGACCTATAGTACTTCAGCTCAAAGAATTTAGCATGTACCGAAGACAAGACGGTGTGCAAAAATGAGTCTGTGGTCAGTGTCCTACTGCTAATCTGCTAGCTATCATGGTTATTGTGGTTCAAGTTCATTAGATCATGTTTTTTTCTGTATGATTCCAGCTCTAGGAAATAGGCTACAGTAGTGTGCGTGTTAAGTTATACCAGAGCCTCCCATTATGATACGCCATGTGAAATCTCACCCTGTAGCATCATTTCAGATAAAGGTAAATGTTACTGTCAAAATTGATCCTGATCCAGTATTGATATTTGGTATATATGTTTTTAGTAGGCTGTTTCATGTTTTTATCTAAGAAATACTGTATGTACCACTTTTAGTTCAGACATGTTTTTTGCTGTTAAGTCTGACGTCTGGCAATTTTTTTTCTCTGGCTGTTTCTAATGTAAAATATAAACTTTTTTATTTGTATGGTTTATAAATATTAGCAAGACTTCTGAAGTTCTTTTTGTACAACATCTGTACAGGCCAATACAGATATCAGTCAACCTTGCAACATATTGGGGCATTCTCAATAATGATTACACACTGTCACGTGGCAAGTTCTCTTCTATAGTTCAAGAGGTGCTGCATACTTACTTGTCTCTCAGTGAGGTCTAAGTTGACGGCGATCTCGTAGCGCCGTAGCCGGGTCAGGTAGTTGTGGTGGGCGAACTCGGCCTCCAGCTCCCGTATCTGCTCTTTGGTGAATGCCGTGCGCTCCTTCCTGGGCTTACTGCTCACATCGGACTTGTAATTCCCGTCCTGGGACTCTGAAAACCCAACACCACACAAGGGTTTCAAGAACAGTCCACTCTCAGCAGATTTAAATGCAACAAAAATACTAATCTAATGATGGCTGTGTGGCAGGTGCAGCTCGGTGTGAGTGAAACAATACAAGCTGTCCATCACACTTTATTGTTCTGAGATTGTTTATGAAGACTGTAAGTGGCTGGAAGGACCTGCGCCTGCTACACACGTCTGACTCGCAGATGTGGACTTTATAGCCAACATGGAGTTCATTTGCACAAAGCACTCAAAGTAACCCAGTGACATATTTTCCATCTGATTTTGCCACCATTGAAATGTCTTAAATTGCAATAATATTTCATAGAGATGACAATCCACCAACAGTAAGTACAGTTGGTTCTTAAAAAAATAGTACTGTTAATATGGGGTTTCTGTTGTTATAACTAATGCAATGGCCAGGATAAAATTTAAATGTAGTTATTTAATAGCCTTAGATGATGTCCTACATTCTCTTATTAAGTAACGTGTAGCTCAATGCTTTAAAATTGATCATTTTTAATAGTTGTAGTTGCACTATTAATGAAATAAATCTGAAAACTCTAAGGGGAAAAATAGATTGGACCTAAATGATAAAGTGGGTAGTATCAGTAGTAGGATGCTATTTTCAGTCTTTTGTTTACCAATGCCACAAACCACCAAAATGACACAAAATGTAAATCCCTTTCATCTTAAAATGTTGCATGAATTATAGTCATAGCCATTTGATTAAATACTTGACATGAAACGAGTAAGATCCTGAAAAATAAATAGTTGTGTGTAAAAGAATGATCAATTAAAACATATGTGATTTGTATTACAGAGCCGTCCAGACCTGTCATCCCCACTTCACCCCATGGGCCCAGAGCAACACCATTTGTTTGGGTATTTCCATAAACTTTTCCGACGAAAACATGTTCAGCTAATTTGCTCCTTCAGACTTTCCTATTGTGAGCCGCCTCTGTGGTCTGCTCACTGGCCTCGCTTCAGTAGCACATTGCACCGGGAGGCAGCGGTGATTGCACGCTAATTCCTCTGCGGTCCCGTCGTACCCTGCGTGTTAATCCAGACGGCCCGTGTCAAGCCAAACTGTAAATAGTCCTGCAGCTCGGAGCCAGGCTCATGAAAGAGTGACAAGTCAGAAGTAACTATCTTCACCTAGGGCCTTATGCCGGACCGGGGAGGGACCCTGGTCTCCTGGCCCTCTGGTCAGGGAAAAGATCTCCCTTCTAATTAGGAGAGTATTTTTACAAAACCAAATATCCCTATATAGGATCCCAGGAGAAGATGAGGGGTAAGTGAAACTGCCCTACAAAAGTTATATTTGTGGGGCGCATGCAAAGTTTAGGGGCCAGGAACAAACAGCACACATACAGTATATACAGTACCAGTGGTTCTCAAACACTGGGTTGGGACCCAAAAGTGGGTTGACAAAATTTTAATGGATTAATGAAAACTTTGCAGAAATACAAAGATAAAACGTGTGAAATGGCATTATATCAAATAAATAATAATAAAAATCCAGAAATGTAAAATATAGTTTTAAAAATTAGGTAATACTTAGTTTTTAAATATTACTTTTATAAATGTACTGGAAAGCAGTAGCTGTCTATAGAGAAGACACTGAGAGTGAGTATTAGGAAAGGCAGTAAGTAGATCGAACTTGATTACTAGGGGTAATATAATATAAGGAGCTATCAAAATGGAATGAATGGCTGATCTGTGAACACTTGATACATGATGTGGTTAATAAACGGCAGAGCAAGTTGAATCATAGACAGAGAATACTTATTTGGTTGATATTTTGATATACTACATTAGTGGATATACCGCATTTATTTTAGGAGACAAGTTTGTCAAAACATAAGCAATTTATTTTTAAATCCAACACAAGATCAGTTTGTGTTGAGCTCTAACAGTTAGTGGCATAGTAAATGGTAAAAGTCTGATGCAAAGACAAGGACTCAGTCAAAACTCCCTTTGCCTCGGTGTGTATTTAATTGTGTACTGTGGAGTAGTTAATTGTAATTATTAAATGAACTTCATTTCATAAGCAATATATGTGGAATTATAATATACAGTCGGAAAACTGTATCAGTGCTTTTAAAAACATTGATATATTGTGGGTTATCATGTCCAATATATTGAATATGAGATTATCGGTATCATCAGCCATGTATCGCATATTTTATCAAATTGTGAGGCACCCTGTGATTCCCAGCTCTATTTTTAACATTACATCTGCAGATATTAGCTATTTAAGGAGTCACCTGTACCAATGTGCCTTGCAGACCTATATAATTGTCCCATGAGTACACATGTGTCATTAAATACTTACATAAGGCTAAATTATAATAGGTAAATATTGTTTTGAGAAAATCGTATACAGACACACACAAATTGCAGTAGTCAGAACTTGTTGTACGTTGACCCCACTGCCTACCTCACCTCTCGACCTTGCCTTGGCTGCCCTGTAATTTCAGAGTAAACACATTGGAGCGGGCCTAAGGCGTAGCTATGCGCTCTTTGGTAAACACAGAGCTTGTGTAAAGAGGAATAAAAGAATAACACGGGCAGCGGCTCCGGAGCAGGCCACAGTTAAAATGAGCGGCAGTCTTTATGACACAGCCACTGCACCACAGCAAGTAGGTCCCACTGCAGCTTTCATCTCACCACAAAAAAGCAGGGATAATACGAGGAAAGTGCACGCACCCAGACACTACCCATTGTTTAAGCACGTCCAGAATCTAGTATTTAAAGTTTAAAAGTTTGTAAAATGTCAAATGTTTGCTCTATACATGATACGACTTTAAGTAGGTTTTAAAATATATGTTGAATAGGAAGAAAAGCAATGTGTATACAGTTAAAGCATGCCATTCTGAAAGTATAGCAAATATCCACGTTGCCATCATAAACATATTTCCAAATCATATACTGCAGGCAGTAGTCAAGAGTGGCCCCCCTTCAATATCTGAAAATCGGCTGCGGCCCCCCTAAACCTAAACTTAAAAACAGCACTCTCTAATAAATATGAATGGCTTGAAGTGATATTTGATATGATATAATGCAATTGTCTACAAATTTTTTTCTCTAAATTTCTTTAAAATTGATGTAGAGGCTTTGGGGACCCCAGACCCCAGTTGGGTAGTCCCTGATATACTGTATCATTCATTAATCTATTCTATACTATCGTAGAGCTATACTTTTCCTTGAAGTAATTTTATAACATCAGTAAAAGTGATCAGTTGCCATATTGATTGTGTGCATTTTGTAAAACCCAAAAGACCAATTAGAGCTCACAATCCCAGCAGCACATTTCCAAAATATAGGTTCTCAGAACTATATAAGCCCTGCATTTAACAGTCTGCTCCCTCGACTTTGAAACTGCCTGAAAATCTCAGACAGGCCAAGTTCAAAGGTCCTTGTGTACTGTATTTTGTGTATTTGTTATTTGATCAAAAATAGGGTTAGTGTTAGTTAACCCTTGTATTAATGTAAAGTGCATTGTTTGGGTCTAAGTTTCATCCTATGTAAAAGACAATGACAATAATGCATATCGTCGTATACAGTTCTATTTAAAGCTTTTTAATGTGTGCCAGGGAGAGGCCCTGGGTTCTTTTTACAACAACGTCTACAAAATAAAACTTCAAACTCTTTTTTTTTTATTGTTTCAAACTAAACTTCACTCACACTTTTAACAACAGTCTCTCCCCAAAGGCTTTGTGTTGCACATAAAACGCCCACAAACATCCCACTGTAAGACTAAAACTGTGTCACTACATGCATGCGAGCATTCAGATGGTTGGTGTCTTTTACAACTATTATGCTCTTTTCAGCCTTATTTCTTCCTGTTAAAAAGGAATGAGAAATTTAACTATTGTGCAATTCAGCAATACCACACATTGTCAATATAAAATCACAACTTTGATATCTTCTCCCTAATGTTTTTAAGCAGTTTTACTGATCAGATAAACATAAAACATAGCTAGTGGTCAATGTTTTACCTGTTGTGCAAACACTATAGTCTGTAACAGCTAGTAACAGCTAGGGAAAGAAAAGCAAAATTTGAAAAGTCTCACTATATTATTGTTACAAAAATGTGTTAATAAATATAATTTAGAACAGTTATTTCTATGATTGCTTTACATAAAAAGCATGATAAACATAGCATACCAAAACATGATATACACAATATCAGTATACAAATTATTATATTATCAGCCACAACATAATGGGGCCTTTAAAGTTTTTGTTTTGTTATTCATATAGCATAACCTTTTGTTGTTTTGACCTTTTTCCAACTAAACAAATTCATTATCCACACTTTTCATTATTTTCGGCTAATCATATGAAAGGCAAGGTATCAATGCAGAAACAATTGTTATTCTTTACAACAAATGTATCAAAGATCAGGTGTAAATTTCACAAGTTCACAATCAAATCATAAGCCCTAAAACGCACTGGCATAGATCTGCTGGAAGCCCCTAAGTTCCCCAATGAGAAAGTTGAGATCTTTCATATTTAGAGCGAGAAAAAAAAATGAGGCATGGAAATGACCTCTCAAGTTTTGTTATTATTTCTGTATCTACACTGAGCTTGCAGGCGTCCAGATGGCGAAACCCGAGGAGGCCTGTATCTCATGCGACGGGCCGTGGTGTGATATTTAGACAGCTGATTGGGCCAGCACTACAGTTAGCCTAGATAATCAGCCTGATTGGTGTGGGAGGTTAGAAAATGAGGACCATTGTTACGCAGGAAGTGAGGTTTGGAAGCTCTGTCTAAGTTTCCAATGTGTTTGACAAAGAGGGAGAGGAAATACGAGGTGTGATTTGGAATTAGGCATAAAGATGAAAGCTGGACCAGAACAAAGCTTTTGGACGTGTTTTGCGTGTTATTCAACTAATGCATGTTTCTCGTACTATTAATCAGTTGAGTGGGAAAGCTTGGCGTATACACGATACTGGAGTATACTGTTTATCTCATTAGGTGATTACAATATG
>JAVQJW010185651.1:0-11122 GCA_036025195.1 Hypseleotris klunzingeri
TCTGTAATCAAACATTCACAAGAACATGTACTGTACACAGTGATAAAGGTTTAAGGTCTTCTATGTTGGTGCAAGGTGTCCTGCTACACTAACAGCAGACACTAGGACAGAGAGCCCAGCTATCTCCCTGAGTGACTCCAACTGCAATCAATGTGCAGATAGCTCCTTCACAGCTATTTAATCGTTTGAACAGACATTATTGGATTCAACGCATAGTATTGCACTTTGTTACAATTCTGTGCCACAATATTTTATGCAAAATGTGGTTGGCTGTTTATTTGGTACACCATCAAAATACTGTATATATACAGTATAGCGCTGCATGTTTAACTGTGCGTCTGTGCTGGAGTGTAAGAAAAAAAACTGTATTACAATGAAACAAAGGCCTAACATACTGAAAACTATGGGAAAGACATAATTGCACAATCCCACTATGCCACTGTCTGTAACACACAAAGAGTAATACCACTCAATGTATGGCAAGCAGCACTGTCCCAGCAGTGCAAAGCAACCCTGGTTGAGTAACTATATAAAAAACTATAGATATCCAATATCTGTGATTGTCAGCAGTTTAAATAATTACAATAGATATTTAGAGCGGTGTGATACAGCTTGTCTCCTTTATTAAGGAAACATTTTGTGTGCACCCTGGGTTTCTCCAGAGATTGTGCTTCACAGAGATCTGTATCTATGTAGGGCTTCCTGAAGCCAAAGGCATCAACTGACAGAAGAAGCAGACCAAACACAATTTGTTTAAACTATACTATATTTCAGAGATGCTTGATGCCACTGGCCTTAAAACGGTAATTTGAAAGAAGCAGATATGCTAACTCAGGGGGGTAGCTGATGGCTCTGTCAACCCTTTGCTGAGCTATGTAGTGTTGAAAAAGGTGAGGTAGTAAGGGATTGGAAATAAGGACTAACGTGTTTCATCCTCCAACCACATGAGCTTGTCTTGCAGCAACAGTAAGTCTGACCCAAAGCAGTTAATGCAGGCAGTCCCTGTAACATCTTGTCAAGGTGCAGACATATTATGCACTCTTCTTTCTTCCATGTCAGCAGAAATGTCCATATCATTTTTGACACCAATCTTATCATCCATTCTCCCAAAGTCTTTTGAAGATACTGGTCGAGGCAATATCAGAGGTCTGCAGGAGGCTGTTACAGTTCCAGTTTGTCCTCCGCGGGGTGCATAAACCTCACAGTGGTCAGCTCCCAGCATCTTGTTCAAACTGCGTGTGCGCTGGGCTTTGACTAGTGTTTCACAGACGGCAGTTTAAGTGAGAACCCGTACATCTGTGTGTGCCAACAGTTCATTTTGGATTCAAAAAAGGACCTTTAAGTGCTAACAAGCTACTACAAATCATCCTCCACAATTTTTCCATCCCAGAACTCCAAAAGAAGGGCAGAGAGCACAGGCACTACTTCCCCCTTTACTCACTATAAACTATATATATATATATACTTACATTCAAAACTTTTATTCTACACAAAAATGTGTTACTATTTAGGTATGTATAAAACGAGCAATTGAAAATAAGTTCACAGTACTTCTGTGATTCTTCACCTCTTTGATAAGTGGTATTTTAAAGGGTAGGGGTAATTAGGACTGAGGTTACTGATTGCATAAAAAATTAAGAGCCAACTTATATCAGTGTCAGGGTGTGCTAGCAAAAATATCTGCAAATATCAGCTTAAGTGCTAGTTTTGTGCTGTATGTGCAAGAGCTTGTCGGTATAGGGCAGCACACACTGTTTGCCCATAAATCACACTGTTTCAAAAACTGTGTGTTGAGTTTGTTCATGGTCCCTTTCAACAGTTTGTTCATGAAACTGCAAAATGTGGGCGCTACCAACATCTAAAATGTCATTGTACTATTAGTGAGACTAGCAGCAGTCCTGCAGATCTCTAAAAAGTGTAAAGATACTAAGGATGTATACATTCTACTTCAAGCTTAGGAACGGCAAAGGGAAACGGGGTACATTCAACAATAGCTTACAGGAACTGAATAACAATAAAAGTTATATTTCTCTTAAAAGGAATTGAACCGAGAGGTTCAAATTTACCTCATAGAAAAATAATTGTACATATATTGTATGCTACACATGTCTGTCTTCTAGCTCATGAAGCCAGCAGCAGCAGTTTCTGTAGTGTTGTGTCTAGATGTAGTGGACTGGCTGCAGGGCAGTGGTGAATACTCCACTGGAGTCAGATGAGAGGAGTGTGTCCTAAAGTGTAGCATGCCTGATTGTCATTGCTGCTGGTTGATTTTTGCCTCAGCTGGTTGCCACATTTATTCAGTTTCATCCCCCTACACCTAAATTATTCAGTTTGAATGAACCAGTACTGTAACTATATGGTGCTAACCCTCAGTGGAGTCTGGGAAGGTGATTTCACTTCCAAAAACCTCCCTGTACAGAGGAGGGAATGTGTACGCTGTCTCAGGGTGGACCAGGCGGAAAAACTCCAACTTGTCAATGTGAAGGTTGCAAATGGACTTCATTATGGGGAGTTTAGACACCATCTAGAAGAGAAAGACACAGGGAGTTACTCTAACAACACTTGAGGTTGTTAACAAAGATCCTTTATGGGAACAGTGCTGTATGTACCTTTGCTAGTTTGTCTTCAGAGGCGCCCTCTTTCTGTAAGCAGCGCTGCAGAGCCATGTATACCTTCTCCTGCATCTTCTGAATCTTCTGAATGTCTGTCAGCCACAGACGGTCTGAGGAGAAACATCAACAACAAATGTATTATGTCTTCAGCCCTACCTTAAATATTTGCACAGTAGTGTATCTACTGAATGTTTTTGAAAATACCTGGAGAGAGTAGTACAGCAGCACTGAATAGAGCCATCTCCTCTTCTGACATCTGTAAGCGACTCAGGCTCCGAGCTAAGTCAAAAACTGCACTGACCAGGTCGTCGCAGCCTAAGAGGAAGAAGAAGAAATGTGTTCAAACAGGTGTTTTTACAGAGACGATATTGGCAATCATAGTGTCTGAATGAAACTGGTGAAGATGAATTAAGGCCATGTTTCTGCTGCGTGACCGACACAGATACTGATGCATTGACTCACCAAGAGCTTTGAAAAGCTGAGCCGTTGCAAACTTTCCATCAAAGAGCATTGTATTATTGATAGGGTTATATGCCCGGCACATACGAATCAGAAGGACATCCATGCACCCTGCAAACAGAGACAAACACAATTCAATAACAGGAAATTTT
Source organism: Hypseleotris klunzingeri (assembly GCA_036025195.1). NCBI lineage: Eukaryota > Metazoa > Chordata > Actinopteri > Gobiiformes > Eleotridae > Hypseleotris > Hypseleotris klunzingeri. The sequence goes on from JAVQJW010185651.1 coordinate 3,224, forward strand.
ATATATATTCAACTGGCCAATCAAAAGAAAAGTTGGTACACTATGTGACTTTGGACACTTAAAAGCTTTAGGCATTATAGAGAACAGCTTCAAAAAGAGACAAGAATAAACACAACAGCAGCTCTGTAGACATAAGGTCTTTCTAATAAAGTGGCCAGTGAGTTTGTGTTGTATTCATGTGTTTGTTCATACATGGAAATGTTAGTTATATATTAGTATGTGCATTAGATACCTGGGAACAGTTAGAGCATGTTTAGTTCCACTTTAAAAGGATTTTGAACTGTCTTTCTTTGGTAACGCCTAACCTCAGGTGTGGCATAATACTACGATACATTTCACACCTAGTCAAAGAAACATCTAATCAATGTTATTAAATGTTATAATGAGAAGAATGTTATTACCGCAATCAACTAACAATGAGGAAAAAATAAACCGGTTTATGTAATAATGGATGGGTTATTGTCAGGAATGATTACCTCAGCCAAGGAGGTCATGTTTTTGATTGTCTGTTTGCAACTTTACACATAAACAGAGCAGATTTGGATTAAGTTTTCGAGGAGGGTCAGGAATGACACAAGGAACAATAGATTCAATTTTGAAAGTGATCCCAATCACTGTCTGGATCCAGGATTTTTTTAAGAATGGCACCTGTATTAGAGTCGAAAAGTACTGATTTGGATTTGGATGAAGTGTTTACAGAAGCTCAGGGATGATAAAAGGAACAATTTATTCAATTTTGGGAGTGGTCTGGATCACCGTCTGGATCCAGAATTGTTTCAAAGAATACCATCTGCATGCCATTACCACACATGGCCAACAGAGGGACCCACAAGGGCCACAAAGTGGAATCATTTTGAATTGAGGTCATTATAGAAACAAAGAAAGAAAACTGACTTTTTGGTCATTTTTCTGGAGGGGGATCCAGTCCCATAATAAAAGAAACTGAGGTCTGCGCTCTCAGAGTGCTTTTTCTAGTTGATTGTTTTGTTTATATGCGAGAGATGGCATGTATTTGGGCTTCTTTTCTACACAATTCTCCACTGTATTTTGGCCACAGCTTTGTTGTTGTGTGTGTGTGTGTGTGTGTATTGCATATACTAATAGTGCTAGTGATCACTGACCTGCTTTCAGGAGAATAATCTGATCATTCTGACAAAGGTCCATGAAGCCAGAGATGCGCTTGGCGAACTCCACCACATACTGAATAGCATTAGTGATGTGAATAGCACACTGTTGCCACATCACCTCTGCTGACTTTAGAAAAGAAGAGGAAGCAAAAGTTTGTAATAATTAAAAAATAGTTTCCTGGAACTCTGATCAGGTTAAATCTTATAAATGAGTGATCTGTGCATACCTTGCTCTGAAAGGACCGTGTTTCTTCTGAGCCATACAATGTCCATGTCATCCTCTTCAGCTCCTCTGAACTGTACTGCCGTGTTTCAATGTGGGACTTCACCACACTCTGGGTGATACGCTCTGAACAGAGATATAGAACGGTTATTTCAATGATACAACATCAGGATTGTCAGTATTCAGGGATTTTCATACAGACCTATTTCAATGAGAGGGCAGCCCTCGGGCAGGGGGTTGAGGATGGCATGAGAGAAGAGTCCAGAGTTGTGCAGCAGCTGGTATTCGTGCTTGATGCTGTGATTACCTTCTCCAAATTCTAGGCTGGTCTGCTCTGGAGAGCTCTGTGAGGAGGAGCTGCTCCCTGCACTGCCTCCCAGCATGTCCAGGTTACAGTAGTCTCCTCCGTCCTCAGGGGTGAGAGGGAGGTCGAACAGCAGGCCCTCAGGGAGAGTGGTGATGTCATCCAGGTCGCTGAGAGCGGCGCTGGACCCCCGACTGTAGGCACGACTATGGACTCCCGCGTCACCGCTGTCCTCGCGGGCACCCATCCCGGCACACTCCTGAGACTGCTGGTGCTTCTGGACCTCTGCATACAGGCTGTCACGCTGCTTTTTGGACATACGACCAAACTTGACAGCTACAGATAAAAAAAATGAAGGGTTTAGTTCACTATTTTTAGTGAGAAGCCACCACTCAGTGATGAAGTATACTGTAGATTGACTGTTGGACTGACCATCACGGCTCATGCCCAGGGCTAAACACTTCTGCAACCGACAGTGCTGACAGCGGTTGCGGTTGGTTCGATCAATGAGACAGTTTCTTTGTCGAGAACAGGAGTACATGGCATTGTTCTGTTGGCTGCGTCTAAAAAAACCCTGAGAAGATACACAACAGTCAAGTATCTAATAAGAGGAATTATTAAAGATGGAAAAGTGGTGAAGTGGGCCCATACCTTGCAGCCCTCACAGGTGATGACACCATAGTGGATCCCTGAGGATTTATCACCACAGATCTTACAGGGTATCACTTCTATTTGAGCTGAAAATAAGAGAGAGAAAAAGATTTAGGAAACTACACAGTAACTGATACTAACATGTTAAACCTAGTCAAATTAATGAAGGATAAAAATCAAAATAAATAAAGACATTTAAAAGTTTCTAAGAGGATATGCTGCTGCAGATCAACATATGTCTATTACACAATATGTAATATAATATACTGTAGATCAGTGAGAAAACTGCCAACGAATAAATGTGCTTTATTTTAAAATAAATAAATCTGGCCCAAGGCTGCCGCTAGAATCAGAGAGGCTGAGAGTTGCATGAGTGTTTCAGGGCCAAAACTGTATCTAACAATGTAGAGCCTAGAATAATACAATGTTGGGTACAGTGCTGTAAAGATATGAAGCCATTCTGTAGTCGTCAAATGTAACTGTGGCCACAGTATACAGTGTTCATTGTGAAAGCCTGAGCCGTCTTACCCAGGAACAGCCTGTTCTTTTCATTATGTTGTTTATCTAAGTAGCAGGGCCTCCTCAAGCCCAGAATAGCAGGTCAATTGCATTAGCCGAGGCACAGGGTTATAAAGTTTCATGCTCTCCATGACTTTGACTCCTCCCCCAGGAAGAGCAAACGGTTAGCAGGTTAAAACTAAGACATACTGCCACAGTAAACCCTCTAAGGCCCCGCAGGTATGGCCCCCACAAATGTTGTTACTGTGCAGAATGTGAACAGAATTGGATTTGAGCTTCAAGGCGAGCCAGAGGAGCACTTTCTGTTGCATCATGGGATATTAGGTAACCGGCAAACAGCAGTGATAGCTCTAACTGGCCTTCTCAGAGCGCCTCAGAAAATTGCACTTTTCTAAAGGCTCTTTCATAAAGTGCTCACATCTAACCAATCACATGAGTCACTGAGCATGGGGGTGGGCGAGCTGTGCGTCACACACAGGTTACTGACTGACATTATCCTGAGGATCCTGATTTTGGATTTGATTTCCATGTACATTAGTGTTTTTGGGGCACCCGGAGTGTCAGGTAGAATTCCAGTTGGCAGTTGAAACACAGAGATATAAATAAATTAAGGCCACTGGAAAAAGCCTTTCTCTGTGCTGCCTCTATACTGCTCCCCCTCCCGCGCCTCAACAAAGTTATATAACTGCTGTCTGGCCGCATTCCACGAACACACTCATTCAAAGGTGGTTGTCTTGGCAACACTCGGAGATCCTGCCTGAACACTTCTGAGCCGCCATTGGCCGCCGGGAGAGGTACTTTGCCTGTGACTTGTCGTTTCACCTGCCAGTCAGCTGAGTGGAGCGGCCAAGCCCACAGGAGCATGGAGTTGTTCCACTGACACACTTTCTCATTCAGTTAAGAGGGAGGCGCCTGTCATGTCAGCCGCACAAGAAACACAATCTGCTTTCTTGCAGCTTTTTAAGGTGGAACCAAATCTGACTCAGGCTGTAAGTAACCGGCCGGTCCACAGCTACAGTGTCTTTGTTTTGGTTTGGAGGCGAAACAATGTAACTTCTAAATGGTGGATAGAAAGGTCACAGTACTTTGAGATTTTACCACTTGTGTAACATCTGGAGGTAAAAAAAACACCTTGTACAGTAAGCTACAGAAGTGTCTAATAGTAGCCTCCAACACGCCTCTACATGTCAAGTATTTGAGTGAAATTTCATCTGCGCTAGAGCATCACCATAAATCTATTTTTACTCAGGCACAGTTGGCCCGGCTCATATGCTCCTACTGTTCTGGCTTAGTGGCAAACAAATATTGCACAACACACACGCCAGCGTACAGTGTTTCATATAAATAATCATTATTAAATCCAATTCTGAGAGCCTGACATAGTCTCTTAGTTGCAAATTGGGCAAGAACAAGACTATTTTGTGGTCTTTCCCATTACTAAGTTAGAAAATGACTTGCGCGTAACACTCAAATAGGCTGCTTGTAGAATCTATTAAATTTGTTTAAATGTCATTATCTAAAATATAATAGACTTGAGAAGGAGGTTGTTAGTTTGTTCCTCTGGGCAACCTCTCTGAGTGGAGTCTTTATGTCCTCCCCATGTTATCGTGGGTTCTCTCCCACAGCCCAAATGTATGTGAGAATAAGTCTCTGTCTATGTCTTCCACTGTCCAGTGTACCCATGTAAGGCCTACAGTCGCCAGAATGGATTTGATATTGCCTGTATTATTTTAATATACCATCTTATTTAGTGTTTTACATTAACACCCACTGTCTGAACATACAGTGCTGTGGTGGTCTGTGTGTCAGTCAGTCAGTGTGTCAGTCCAGCCGTCAGCTCTTTTCAACACAGTAAATCTGCGGTCGGCAGTGGGACTTTGGCTTCTCTTCCCAGCTAATCAAACACAGTCCAAGGTCCTATTTGCCTTACACTTTACATTCACCTGAAATGCTGTATACTTAACCTATATTTGACAGGGTCTGCTGGGACCTGCATGGCTGTGAGCACACATTGTAGATTGTGCAACACAGTGCAACATTTGGGCTTATCAGGCAGTTACTTACATAAACGCTTGTTCCAACAAGTATTCATTTGGGTATATGTTGTATTCTCTTTTATAACCTGTAAGTATATATCAATATATTTATAGTACACTGACTGAATTGAGCCTATGTATAGTATGGCTTAAATGCTAGTCATATAAAAAATGTCAATTCAGTTTTATTTCTTTTCTTACTAAACAATGACAGAGCTTCCCGTTGAGTGTAATTCCTTTAAGACCGGAGCAGATAAAGTATGTTGACTTGCATGTTGTGAATTCTGCTCTGTGCCTAAACCCAGCTGGGCCTCTACAACACAAGCAAAAGCAGATTGAGGAATTTGGTTCTCAGCACGCACCTCTGCACGCTGCCTAAGACCACAGAGACATCCAGGCTGTGGAGCAGTCGCCTTGACTTTAAATCATGCTGTGACACTGAGATGTCATTTATCAGTTTGCATTCTGATATGGTTTATCAATCTAACATGTCAACTTAAACTATATTTTCAAAACACTATCATAGAAAAATATTGGAATTTGTTGTGTTTTTTGTATTTAAATATATTGTGCTGTAGGTTGAATCCATAAAGCTACAGAGAAAGGAATGGAATCTTCACATGCAGTTGTCAGAGGAAAGGGCACCTTGACACATACTGTATGTGACTGTGAACTTGCCCATGGCTGAACTCTGCACAGAGCAGCTGTGTCCTATAGAGCCTCTTTACAGTCAGACCTTTTGATCCCAGACCCTGTCCTGCACACCCTTATTAAATAACCAGCCAATTCTGAGACATACAGGCTACAGGTCTATACTGGACTATTGTGAAGCATTTAACCGGTTTGTGCATTTAACCGGTTTGTGCAAACTGTTAAACAAGAGCAACAGGGCTGGTTAATTGCGATCTGACAGATATTGATGGCACTCAGGAAATTGATCCCAGAGCGGTTATGAAAAAGCTCATGTTGTTTTCTCAACATGTAATATTTATATTGCTGTTTACAGAGTGGAAATGACATAGTGAATTATGTAGTATTTTTATATAACAGTGAAGCTGGAGGGGCGCTGTGTGGTTGATGTAAGTAACCTTAGCTGACAGAGGAAACTGAGCTTAACTCAGAGCGGCTGTGGCCACTGGCCAGTGGGTAAATGTGGGCTTGCTGTGCCCATATCCTGCTTGTCACAGCAGTGCATGACTCCCACATCCTGACAGTACCAAACCAAGCAAATCAAACCAAGCTACCAGTGCTTTCAGCCTGTAAAAATTGATTTTGTTCAAAATAAAAAGATTATATCACATTCATAGAAAGCACTAATCCTAAATTGGATTATGACACCTGTGTATGCATCCAAGAGCTAAGCAAACATTGTTGACTGATGATGTATGATCAAGTGCGTCTCATCAGTACTGACGACAGTCCAGCCACATACACACTCTCTGGCAGTAATCCTCAATGACAGAAGTAGGTCAATGGAGCACCTCCCTCCCCCTCCTCACCCTCTTCCCCCCTCACGCTGACCACCATGGGCCTACTGCTGACGCTAAAAAACAAAAACACGTTGGCAGAAGAGCTACACTCAGACTCACTTTAAAATAGGCTACAACAAGACACTAGTTCTGTGCTATAAGCCTGCGTCAACACAATCTCACACTCACAAGTCGAGAAATAAACATATAATCTACTATTAGACTATATTTAAAACGTTTAAAGAACTTTAAATGTTGACTATAAGGTGATCACATAATACTAAAGAAGTCTGTAAATGGGGTAAACAGTGCCAGGCGGACTTTGGTTGATTTGACAGTCAGCCTGTGATTCATACCCCCCCTCCTCCCTGCTGGCTCCCTCTTACATAACTGAAGCCGCTCACCGGCGGAATAAAGCAACCGCAGCTGCAACGCATTCTTCGTGTCACTCACAAAACAACATTTATAAGTGCACTAAACTTGGCTAGGACACTGCATTATATCACCTAATTAAATGCTCAAAATCAAGACGTTAGAACACAAATCGTTACGGCACAACAACTTTTTACCTATAGCCAAATGTTATATAGCCTAAACAACAGAGGCATAAGCATTTATAATGAGTTCCAAAACTATGTTTAAAGACGAAAAGTGTTTTTCAAGTCGCGCGTAAAGGTGTTTATTTGAGCGCGCCACTGCAGACTGCGCACTTCGGACTTGGGTTTTGGTCAAGTTTCCACGTCCCTGCGAAAATAATGGTAAGTGCAAATAAAACTGCTTACACTCACCTCTCATGTTGATGCAGAAGTCTCCTCAAGTCATAAAAGTCCGGGTGGGATCGAAGCCAAGAAACACTAAAAACAACGCAAACTTACTTGCTCCACTCGGGAGCAGCTGAGAACTGTCACAACAGCTAATCCTCATAGGGGTAGGGAGCTGTCCTACGAGGCAGAAAACACCGCTAAATGTTGCTAAAGAGTTTTAGCTTCTTCTCTCTGTGTGCTCGCAGTCCCAAAGGCGTGTTGTAATAAAACTGTGCTAAAGTCACAAAGTCTTGGCTCTTCAGCTGTTCGCTGCGCACTGCTCCGTTGCTCGCACTAACCTAGTTTCGGCGCGTGGACTACACATGATCCTCAGCCGTGGTCCGCCCGCCTCGTGCCCCGTGAGCTGCGCGCGCGCCCCCTCCGCGCGCTCTAAGGAGACGCTCGCGTGCGTGGGAAAGTGTGGCAGTGTGTCAGTTGAGAGCGCCGGTCACACGGCGTGGGAAATGTGTTTTCAAATCAAATGCACACTTACATCAACGCATGCAGCATGTTCTTTTGTGGACTACTGTTGGATACACTAATAAAATAATAAAACACATCTCACAAGAAAACATAATAAAGCATTTGGGCTTGAACTGTTTTAGCAAATCTTATGTTTACTTCGTTAATAAAAAAGCCACAGAAAACCAAAATGTTTTAAAACGTTTTGAAATTAACCTGTAACAAATAAAATACAGATTTATGAGTATTCACATAATATTCTACAGTAGCCTTTCTCAAAACATCCTTAATGTGTAATAAGTTCA
>JAVQJW010186453.1:0-11294 GCA_036025195.1 Hypseleotris klunzingeri
ACATGGTGGCGCTATAGAGGCATTCTTTATTCGACCATGATAATTTGCTTATGTCCATTAAATAGACCCTTGCCCGCATCACTGTGCCAAACTTGGAGAGATTTGGTTAACGTTCACTAGGAGTAATGGCTCCAATAAAGTGCTCAAAATCATTAATTTGTTAATTAATCAAATATAGTTGATCGCAGAAGTACCAAACTCAATCTAGTTCAGCGTCTTCATCATATGTAACTATTCAGAAAGTTAGAAGATTATTGCATTTTCAAATTTAATCCTTAATTAATTAATTACCTAATTAATATTCATCCCAGAAATCCCCAAATCAATCCAGTTCGGCGTCTTTACTGTATCCAAGTATCTGCAAAGTTTGAAAGTGATCCGGCAATTCGTTTTTGAGTTATCGCGTTCACACGAGCAATCTGCGGACGCGGACGAACGTGATTCCATAATATCGCCGAATGCATGCGAATAATTTTTCCTTGTCTGACCCCTTGTGGCTGGAAATAGTATCTGTGTAACTATCGACTTTAGTATGGAATCTTTATTTATTTTTTTTAACTGCAGTCCCTAACAATAACCATTTCTTCCTGGCCCCACCTTTTCTGGAAATTTCTGTTGACTACCTACACTGGCAAAAGTTTCTATTCACTTTGCCCCCCCTTGAGTGCCCCCGCTCAAGAGAAAGAAACACTGCCACCAACTATTTGAAATGTTGTCTTGCTCATCATTATTTGCTGAATGTCACTCCCTGCTCATCTTTCTGATTTCCTCTCAACCTACTGTCAATAAATTGGAAAAATAAATTTTCTTAAAAAAAGAAAAGAACACTCAATCTTGTACAAAGGATCTAGACACTCATCTTTCATTCACTTAGAGGTGACTTGTTCTGAGGAGCTGTATTCAGTCATTGTTGCACACAATTCAGAGAGTGTATTTGAAACACAGGGGGGCTACAGAAAGGGCAAGTCACAGTTTATTTATACACAGCACGTTGTGAGATGGAACTCACTTCATGATTTATTCAAGCGAGAAACTGTGTGGGGATGCAAAACACAGAACAGAGCCTAACTATGATTAAACCACATGTAAATCTACAAGTAGTTTCTTTGTCAACAGTCACTGAGACTAGCATATGTTTGCAAATGTCAGGTGGTGCAGTTTCATTCATTATGTATTCCAGGATATATACTTGATAAAAGTTCAAGCCTATTGTGTACCACCTACCTGTGGCACCTGGCAGAGGCAGGTGATCTTGCCGGCGTCTGGGTCCACGGTAAACAGCATAGCAGCAGTTTGTGGTGAGTTGGACTTTAGCAGTTTCAGTGACTCATTAAGCGCCTGAAGAAAAGGAGGAGGATGGAGAAAAGTCTTATATCAGCAGTATCGATGTCTCAAGGTCAGAACTAATGGGCCACAGCACTGATTTGGTCCCGGGCGAAAACAATCTGATAAGCTAAGAGAAAAAGTGCACTGCAACAAAGACTTCTTTTTAATAACCTATTCTACTGCATGCTAATTAGGTCAAGCACTAAGTGCTAAACTTTAATAAGAGAGAAGACAACTTGTATTTACGGTGAACGAGTGACTAACCTTTGCAGAGGCTCCCGTCTCCATCTTCATTATGAGCAGCGGTTGGTTGGGGTTCTTCTCGATCTCCTCCTTGGTCTTCTCCAGGACTCTCTTCTGGATGTCAGCTTTGTAGTTGCGGTCTAGGTCATCCATTATTTTTTTCAGACCCTTTAGTGATTCCCTCATCTCATCCTTTTGCCATTGTGAGATGACAGCTGTGCCAATGGACTACAAGAGTGCAGCCATGTTGAATTAACAGATTTAAATATGTACAGTAGGTAGGTACTAGATGAAGAAACATACTTCTGTCATGTCAGCAATCTCCTTCTGGATGTCCTTGTTGGGTGAACTCTGCTGCTTCACCTTGTCTCCGAGAGCAGCCAGAGACTGGTGCAGAGCATCAGCTTTCCTCTGGGCCTAAGGGACATGGTACACAGGGGAGACCAGAATGACATTGGGTATTGAAAAATGCTTTTAAATGCAAAAAGTATATAGCAAATTGCTATATGAGCAGACAGTTGAACCATTTTTATCAACAACAAAAGAAAACAAAAGATCTTTGCACACCTCAGTCGACTCAAGCTCAGAACTGAATTAATATAAAATACACAACACAAACTCCAAGTAGCCTTACCCGAGCAACAGAATATGATCAGTTAATTGTTGTAATAATGTACTATGCAATAATAATGTTGCACAAATGTGCAATATATAAAGAGTGATGGTAAAGTAGAATTCAGCTGAAGTACAGAAGAAGAAGAGTTAACCTGAGATATTCACAGCTGACATGAATAAAGAAACACTTGAAACACAGCAGAGTGGTGCATATACTCAGCAGACAGCAGTGAAACAATACATCTCCACGACACAGCTATTAAACTAGTTATCCAAAACTATTTGATTTTACAAAATTTTAAATTATTAAGTCAAGAATGAGCTGCATTTTTAATGTCCTATTTTCAAAATCTCTGCTGCAAGTGTCACAAAGAATTCACTTCTACAGTAGGCCCTGACCACAGTAACAGAACAAATACAAAGTCATGATGCATAGTGAATGAAGCAGGTGTGTGTCCGTGTGTGTGTTCTGACCTTCTGGGCCTCAGCTCCTGTCACAGCGACAATGCGGCGGATGCCCTTAGCGATGGCCTCCTCCGAGACGATAACAAATGGTGCAGCATGCCCTGAGTTCTGGAGATGGCTGGAGGTGAAGAAACAGAAAACCAACACAATGTTACAATTTGAGTTAAAATAAATGTTGTGAGGAGGAGCAGACAGAACAGCAAAGGTCCGACATAAAGATGAAGCATAAGCATGATTAGACACCAAATAAACAAAGTCACTAATATCAGACTTGCTTGCTTGTCTTACTTTCAGTTTTTTTGGCCTTTTTCTGACACAAATTCACATCAAACAGCCACAAACACAAAGCTATTATTACGAGCATTATTTTAAGTATAACTGTTATAATTGTATTCTCTTGAGGGCTTCAGGCAAAAATGAAACAAACTATTTTCAGTATATGTACACAAAACAATTTGGTCCCTGTAACAAACATAATTTTATGTAATGACAACAATCAAGGCAGTGAGAGGTTTTGCAAAAATAAGCCACATCATCACAACAGTGTGCCATAAAAATTCAGGACCAGAGGAGACCTGAAACCTGACCATCTACACATCTAACCAGTATTTCTGTCATGCTACAAAAACACCAAAATATAATGGCACAGACACAACTTAGTTTCTCATTTCATTTCTGTTTTAAAACCCGTCTAATCTAAAACATTGTGAGAATTACAGTGGTTTTGTCTAAAAGTATTGACTTACGTTCCTCCACAGAACTCAATGGAGGTGAGGGAGCCGGCAGCACTGTTGGGGTCGTCCAGCAGGTCTTTAACTGGGATCCCAATAGACACCACTCTCACAGGGTCAGGGTACGTCTCATCAAACACAGCACGCAGACCCTGGATGGCTTTGGCTTCTGCCAGAGGAGCATCCATGGCATACACTTGCTGAAATCACAGTTCATATGTTAATGTTTCAATATTTTTTCAAAGAAAACAGTCAAAGTAAAGTCAATGACAGTTTTGGTTCAGGTATAGTGAACATAGAAATTATTCATTTTTTATGGTTTATTTTTATTCATAAAAAATAAGTGTAAAATTACTAACAGTATCTTCAGTAAACGTTCCTTAATACATACGGGGTTGCCGGTTTCTTGATGAATATTCAAATGCTTTAACAGTGACATGATATTATTGACACTGACCTTAGCATCTCTAATCATTGCACAAGCTATCTCTTCAGTGCGTCGGACCTCCCCGGTGCTCAGGGCACCTTTGGCGGTGAAGTCAAAGCGCAGGCGATCAGGGGCCACCAGGGAGCCCCTCTGGTCCGCTTCTCCCAAAACTCCTCTTAAGGCGAAGTTCAGGATGTGTGTTGCAGTGTGGTTGCTCATAATGGGCCTACGCCGAGCCTATTTGTTCACACAGGAAACAAAGGGGATGTTTGTTGTCCTTTACAGCATATCAAACAACTACAAATTCACAATTTTTGTACCATCTTACCTCATCTACGTGTAGAGTGACAGTATCGCCCACCTTGAGCGTTCCATAAACTGTGCCAATATGCAGAACATAGCCTCCTCTTACTTGAGTATTCTTCACTGAGAACTCCATACGCTGCAATAACACAAAACACAAAACAATGTTACACAAGACACTACTTTTAGTGTACCATACAAATAATTGCCACAAGTAAAGGCATAAACGATGAGACGTGACAAGTTTTAACTTTGATTGTTCCTTATCAAATTAATGCTGATGGATCAGTCAGCTGAGCAACCTCGTTGTCCTCTCCTCTCGTTTCCCGTGTCCCAGCTGCTGTCTCCACTAACGATGCGCAGGTCAGGGTTTTTTCCCCACCCTCTCCTATGACAAAATCTGACCCACACCAAATCTTTGCATGTATTTTTCTAACCCGAACCACCCCGCCAGCATATATAGGCTGTATTAATTAGATGTGATTTTTATTTGGTCTCCCTCTATCCTTCCGTGTGCCTGCGGGTTCCGAGTCAACCAGTTTAATTTTTTTTAACAGTTTAACTTTTCAGTTAATGAATAATCGTTTCAATAATTGTGATTTAAATCATAACAAAAATAATCATGATTATTTTTTTCATAATTGAGCAGCCCTACTGTCCCATCCTTAATCTTTGCCTGTGCTTATGATTAACAATCAAGCTGTTTTATCATTTATTATTCATCACATTGCACTTACATCCTCAGCATTGTCGTTTTCTCTGAGGATATAGCCCTCATCAAATGTCTGTCCACCCTGCTCTGCATAGAAGGAGGTCTTGTCCAGCACCACACCACACTCCTGCCCCGTGGTCACCTCCTCACAGAAGGCACGGTCCCGGCGCAGGGCCAGGACTGTGGCAGTGGCCGCCTTAAAAACTGATAAACAAGAAAATATCACTTAAAACATTCTATCTACAAATTTAAGGTACATCCAATCCGATATTAATTTCATTTTTATGTCAATAATATGTAAATAAATATGTAAATATGATGGTAGGAGAAGAGCACTGTATCATGATTTAATGATTTTCCCAAATGAGATCAGCATAACTTACAATGACAATTATTGACAATGATTTAATTTGGCCATTTCACATACCCCTAGTAAGTATAAAAAAAACATGCAACTCACCATAATCGCCTTTTTCATCAGAGGTGTACTTGTATTTGGGAGAGTCGTCTGTGGCTGGGACATTCTTATTTCTCAACTCTTCAATAGCATAAATGTCCAACATGATATGGTCCTCATCCCCTGCCCCCTTACCCTGTGACTTTAACTGCAAAAAGAATACTGCATTTTAAGAATTATGTCGAATAAATGAATAGCACAATAACAACAATAATAACAACAACAACAACAATAACAAGGAAAAAAGGACATTATAGTGCTTCACAGAAGAATGTAAGATGAGAACTGGTTTAGTTAGACAGTGGTGAATCAGTCCAACAGTGCAATATTGGAAAGTGCTGAGACAGAAGAAACGGAACCAAAGGGGCTGAACACAACTCTGTGTCCAAGGCAATAGTCACACCTCAGGGAATAACAGCTTTTCTGTAAATACTGCCCTCCATCTTTAGAGTCTACTCTCACCTGAGCAGCCTTCTTCTCATCTTCAAAAGCAGCAAGGTCCACCCCCATGCCCTTTTCCTCTGCAATCAGGGATGTCAAATCCAAGGGGAAACCGTATGTGTCGTACAGCAACCAGGCTGTGTCACCTAGCACACATTAGAGACAAATATTGAAAATACACCTGCACTTTACAAGTTTGATAGCTTACTATCCATCTTATTATCCATTATCTATGACTGATAAAAATTAACAATCTAACAATGTAGTGTCGAAAAGTACTAGAAAGTTGTTTTTCCTCAGTATATTACCAGGAATGGTTTTGCAGTCTCCCAGACTCATGATCTTTCTATCGAGAATACGTCGCCCCCTGCTGAGGGTTTTGAGGAACTGTGCCTCTTCTTCATTAATAATGTCCTTCACCATGTCTGGGTCTTTCTTTAACTCTTGAAATGCTTCGCCCTGAAACATATATGTAGTTCAGTATAAAAACAGAGGGGAATGCAAAATACTAAAGAACTGCAGCTATATCAGTGCACCACAGAGAAAAAACAAGCACTCACAAGGGACTCCACCACCACATCCACCAGAGAGGCAAAAAAGCCTTTCTGAGCTCCGAGCTTCTCGTGGGAATAACGGACTGCACGACGAAGGATCCTCCTCAACACGTAGCTAAAAATTAGACAAACAAATGAGTTTGTGTGATATTAAACACTTTGTAAGTAAACACTTTGCTGTGTTTTAGTTGGTCACAAACTGCTTCATTGGTCTCACCCTCTTCCTGTGTTGTCAGGGCGACCTCCATCTGATAGGGCAATGGTGATGGTACGAGCGTGATCAGCCAGCACGCGATAAGCCATGTCAATGCCATCTTCATCTTCAGCTCCTACTTTACCAGTGTAAGGCCGAGCACCTGTACCCTAGAATTTATTAAAGGTTATATTTTATTATAATCTATACATAAATGCTCCCTAAATGATTTCCACAAAAGCTTTTATTTTCACCTTCTGAATGCCCTCAAAATATGGGAGAAACAGGTCCGTATCATAGTTTGACATCTTGTTCTGCAGAACAGACACCAAACGCTCCAGACCCATTCCAGTGTCAATGCTTTTCTTTGGAAGAGGCTTTAGAACAGTCTCCGACTCCCTGTTAAAAAGAAATGTACTAATTAAACACTTTACTGTGCTATAACACACAACTTCTTTTCAACAACGATCATGAAGTATCAAAGAACAGGTAAGTGGTGACTGTGTATTACGTATACCCTGAACAAATGTGCTTCATTTTTCGCATTTAACTAGGAGTGTTTTATAGGATTATAAATCTAATAGAACCTGAGATGAACAAGAAACTCAACAATAACACAGTATTGTAAATAACAGGAAGAACCAGATGAGGACACCACCCTGCCTGACAAATAACCAAACCTGTTTCTATTTTTAGGGACAGATCTAAAGCTCTAAACTTTGTAATTTAATGACAGGTGATTTGTAAGGCAAGTGAAGTGTGCAACATTCATTTACAACTCCTTGTCTTTAGGTAGATGTTGAAAGAAAGCCAGTACCTGTTGAACTGGATGAACACCAGGTTCCATATCTCCAGAACATTTGGGTCATCCATATTAACAAGATGAGAGGCGTCCCGTCCTCCAATACGGTCGTAGTGGATCTCACTGCAGGGGCCACAGGGGCCAGTATCACCCATCTCCCAGAAGTTATCCTTCATACTGCCAGGCAATATACGAGCCTCTTCAACCCTAATATGATGCAACATTTTTACAGTTTAATGAACCTCTTAATGGTGTAACATTTATACTGGGTTAAATATAAAATGAGGAATATGAAGACTACTCATAAATACAAAGACAAAAATATTATTTTTTTTAATAACCAATACAAACCCAAGGTCAATCCAGATTTGCTTGCACTCCAGATCAGGCTCTAGGCCAGCTTCAGCACTACCTCCAAAGTAAGTGACGTAAAGACGTTCAATCGGAATTCCAAACTCTTGTGTGAGAAGCTCAAGGGCCATTTTACAAGCCAGTTGCTGCAGGAGAAGAGATAAAACAGAAAAAAAGTCAGACCAGGACTGACAAGAAAAAAAAAACAGGTAAGACAAAAAAGATTTACAATAACAATTATTGTCAGTAAAGTAGAGATGGCAGGCAGTGAATTGAATTGAAAGAATACCTTAAAGTAGTCTCCAAATGACCAAGACCCAAGCATTTCAAAAAACGTATGATGGTACACATCTTTTCCAACGTCATCCAGATCATTATGTTTACCTCCTGCACGTATACACTTCTGTGTATTTGCTGCACGCTTCAGTCTGGCCATGGGGTGAGATGGGTCAATGGTGTTAAGGAAGATTGGTTTGAACTTGAGGGGAAAAACAGATATATAATTATTACAAATGATCAATTTAACATTTGTTTTTGTGAGACGTTGTTTCTGTACCTGGTTCATGCCAGCATTGGCAAAAAGTAGTGTGGGATCATCCAGAGGGATGGTGGAGGATGAGTGGACATACTGGTGTTCATAACGCTTAAAGAAGTCAATGAACTTCTGACGAATTTGAGCTGCAGTCAAAGACGAGTCCATTCTCTGTGAAAAAGAAGGCACAAAGTAGTTATTATGTCATTAACAGACAGTTATGACATGGGCACATCACTGACTTCTGTTAGAGTAAACAAAGTAAGCCTCTAATTAAAATGGGATAAATTCCCCCTTAAAGTCTCAGAGGAAAACTCGCTGCGAATGGAAATCACACAGCCAGTGTCTCCATCTCTCATGGGCCGACAAGCGGACAGTAAACAGCCCTGTCCCCATCCTGACTACAAACCACACTGTTGGCAACCGCATTAAGTTATGTAGTAAGACTATGTTTGTGATGAGATGGATACAATGACTTCCTGAAGTCTCTTCTCTTCAATCTTACATTTACCTGTTTGATGAGCCTGCTGATACAGCCCTTTGTCATTGCTCACTACCTAAGATGGTGTCAGCGTAAATTCTTCTACAAGAAATGTTGCTAACAGTTAAAACAAGAAAACAATAAGACAATACAGATTGTAGGTTGAGTTACATCAGCCAACTAGCTGATGAACCTGTCATTAGCTAGCTAGCTGTTGTTAGCAAGATGTGCAACCTCAAGTAACTATCACCAGTAAACCAATATTTATTTTTGATAGACATCTTTTACAATTGCCAGACTTCCATATGTTGATTCTAGACTAAATATCAAATAAGTCTACTCACAGAAGTTGTTAGAGTCGGAGAATGAGTGACCAAAGGCTCCCAGTGACACCGCTCAAGCCCACGCTGCAGCACCAAAAGGAAAGCACAGATAGATGGGCCCGCCCATGGCTGCCACTGATTGGTTAAAGCGGTCCTGTTCCCGGACAAGCCTCATTCTGATTGGTGGATACTGTTCTCAATTATCGCCCAGCCCGCCACAGCAATGGTCCTAAATTTGCCGGTCTGGCTGATGCAATGAGAGGTACAGATTTTTGGCGTCTTTGGTTAAAAAAAAAATACAATTACAAAAAAGAATTTGCTATTTTGAGCTTTAAACACAACACAAAAGTAAAAAGAGAATTTACAATTATTAAATACTCTCCGAAACAAAATGTGTCTAAAATTAATAGTACTTCTATGAAAATGTATGGATCATGTCTAAAAATATGCCTTGATTATTGTGCATTTGCATATTACGTTTTACCAGAAAATGAGAATATAAATTAAGAGTGGAACCTCATTGCGGAACCATGTTCCTGGGGGTGACATTGGGAGCTACACCAGTTTGCACGCACCCGTGGCATGGGCGCATTTTGGTAAATTCGGGTGAATTTCTTTTGAAGAAACATGCCTACAGATACGAAAAGAGTCAAAGGTCCCGAGCTGTCCCAAAGCCCGTCCGTGTTTCAGCGTAAGCCCGCAGTTGAGAGGCGCCTGTCACCCGGGAGCAGAGCGGACGGTCGGCAGCGGGACCAAGTGGATGTCCGGCCAGTGTTTGTCCGCTGCGGACTGGTCAGCCAAGCCAAAGGCTCAGCTTACATAGAGGCTGGAAATACAAAGTTGATTTGCTGCGTTTATGGGCCGAGAGAAACGGAGCGCAAAGATGAAACGGATATGAAATGTGGAAGGTACTACTTTTTACTATAAGTAATCGCAATGTATCTAACATTGGTATATCTATAATGTTGAAACATATTTTTGACATGCTTTTATAAAATGTTATAAATGTAATGTTATATTGTGTTCTGTATGTACGTGCAGATGGACCCCAGCTACATTAAAGACTACTAGGGATCCACAGTAAACAATTGGTACAAAAAAATAAAAGGATTGTTTGAACTTATAATTGTATCTATGTGCACAGGATGACAACAGACATGCGGTTTGCTCCATTCTCTTGTCAAGAGAGGGGCTCATGGATCCAGGGCAGCCAAGACAAGGACTTCTCTCTGATGCTGCTTGAGAGTCTGCAGCCCGCTGTGTGTCTCCACAAATACCCCCGCTCTCAGATCGAGGTTAATGTGATGGTTCTGGAGAATAGCGGTTCAGTGTTGGCCCATGCCGTCACGTGTGCGTCTCTGGCTCTTGCAGACGCAGGGATTGAAATGTATGACCTGGTGTTGGGGAGTTCCATTCGTCAGGATGGAGACTCTTTTGTGGTTGACCCTACTTATTTGGAAGAGAATAGCTGTAGTTCAGCAGGTAAAGATAATCAAGGTAGACTGACGGTGGCCTTCCTCCCCAGTCTAAACCAGATCTCAGGACTGCAGTCTGACGGGGAAATGACTGAAGAGACTTTGACTGCTGGAGTTCGCACCTGCATAGAAGGATGCTATAAACTGTACCCAGTCATCCAGCAAGCTCTGACAAAAGCTGTGCGAAAGGCTGCCCCACCACCACCTGAGAGCTGAGTTTGACTGGATTAATAGTTTGACTCACTTTGTGTAAGCTTAAAAAGAAATTATTAAAATACATTTTGAAATATGTACTTTTTTTAAGATTACAATTGTAAGTCTGCATTTGCATAATAAATCTCTAGAATCTTTATTTGTAAAGTTTACATTTATTGACACTGTACATAAAAGGGACTAAAATATGAGTTTTAGATTAAAATAATTTAGACAACTGCATATTTTCATTCATCATCTTTCACACAATCACTAGACACATACCAATTACACATTCTTTCTAACCTTTTGTTTAGCTGGTTTAAACATCTGCGGCTAAAAAACTTTGCATGATCAATTTACATCAACATTATAACAGATTGAAAAATACATGTTATTCTAAAATGCATAAATGTTAAACCTGCAAAACTGAGCAGTGATTACAAATACAGAAAAAAATGTACTGAAAAGATTAACGTCATTGTACAAAAAACAGAGCTAGTGCTGTACTTACACAATATTCATCATCTCATCTTCTACCGCTTATCCCGGGTCGCGGAGGCAGCAGTCTAAGCAGAGATCCCCAGACTTCCCTCTCCCCAGACACTTCAGCCAGCTCTTCCGGGGGGATCCCAAGGCATTCCCAGGCCAGCCGAGAGACATAATCCCTC
>JAVQJW010186668.1:0-11494 GCA_036025195.1 Hypseleotris klunzingeri
ACACACACACACACACACACACACACACACACACACACACACACACACACACACACACACACACACACACACGCCAACGGAGGCGATCACATAACCTCCTGGTGTCGGTAAAAACTATGCACATTATAGGCCTACAGTCGCCTACAAAATGCACAGCGACGTGGGTGCAGTTTTTCTACTGACCTTTCCACGCGGGAGCCACTAGGGGATGCTATCACTCCTTGCTTGACTGCGTGATAAGCCGAGAAGTTGGAGAGACATGCAGCGAGGGAGCAGGCGTGGAGGTAGTGGGACTCTCGTATCTTCGTCTCCGGAAACCCTCTTAATTTGCAATTCAATAAGACACAATGTCATCTCTTTAGCTCTCTCGCCTTTAGCTGACAAAGGAAAGCGAGCACGTGGCTTTATAAAATTAATCCGCACGCACTTTAAACAAGACCTTAATGTGTAGGTGTATTTCTGGCCACTAACTCCCTCCAAAGCGCACTCACGCACGCACTGCCGCTAATAGAAAGTGAATGGGGCAATTGTGTGGCGCGTCCTGCATGCTGCCTCGACTCGACCGAAGTTCTATCGATTTCACCGGGAACAGGTGTCGCGCGTGTCTCTCTATGAATAATGCACGTGGAGGCTTTGGAAGGATAAGCAGGACAAGAGCGCGTACATGCACTACTTCAACCATGCACACGCTTCTAGAAACAACGTGAGGTTCGTCATCAGATGGTAAAACTAACTCAGGAACCGGTTATGCTATAGTCTTAGCTTAAATTGTTTACATCCACATGCAGTTCTCATGAAGTTTTCCTTTCTGACATTATTTTATTACAATTAGGCTAGTTTAAATTAGACTACTAAAACTTAGCTAATGCCAAAAAATTGTCTGAAACAAAATTATATATTTATGTTAGGCTATATTGTGGAAAAGTCAAGTGATGAAAAGCGAGCACATTCCTGGAGCGTCTATTGGCCACTTAACTGTCGTTCCAAATTCCCAAGTCCCGCCTTTCTTTCTACTTCGTCCGCCCCAGTGTATCCCCTACACTCCTCCTCTTCTTCATCCTCTCAGTGGCGGCTGTTGGAAGCGTCAGACCTCCTATGTTTTCTCTTCTCTGCTGTCGTCCCTCCATCCCTTGGACCAAAGCGCAGCACTCTCAAGTTAAAGCCAGACGCGCGCACTTTAGGTTCCTACATATAGCAGGACAACCGGATTAAAGGAAGCTACTTCTACAAATTTGGAGACTTTTGGCACTACGCATGTTGTGTTGTGTGAGTTTGTAGTTCTTTATAGTCCCTTTACATCAACTTTGAGCGATTAAAAACTCTGAAAGAGACATATATACCACCCCATTTGGATAAATAAAGCAGAAAGAAACGCAGCTGATCGCGAGGAAACCTCGTCCACTTCATGAGGACTTGCTGTGAGCATTTTTGGAAAGCAAAGATTTAAAGTATTTTCTTAAACATTTTCCTATAGGCTACAGACCCGACCGGAATTTGAAGTCTAAAGGGTCAAGCACAGCGGGACACCTAGCTTTGTCAAAATGAGATTACTGATGGCATCGCCGCGGTAGTGATCTGCGCTTGGAGACGTGTTTTGAAAAGCAGAATAAGCCCAGTATATCCGCCCTACGAACAGTCCAGGAGGTGTAGAGCGGTCCGTCGGGAGGATGGACGTGGAATCGGTCAGCGGGCACAGTGCGCCGCGGGGGCACCTCTGGACCCAAGGAACGCTGCTGTTGCTGATGCTCGCCTTGTTCCAAGGTAGGACAGTGCAAGAATGCTTAACTTGTTGCCAGTTTAAAACGGTGCTATAGTTTACTTTGTTTTGAGTAACATCATATCTCAATATCCCACCATTGGGTTCCATTTAGAAATCGTGAAACTATTGCCAACGTTAAGGCAATGTTTTGAGTCAGAAGTTTAGAAAATAATGTTCATTGACTGGAATTTTAGAACTGAGTCTAAAATGCAAGAGACTCTAAAATGTCATATTTGTTTTACCTTTTATTAAAAAAAATAAAAATAAAATCTAAGCATCTCAACTCAGACTGCAGCGTGGGAGCCAAGCGAGCCCTTGTCAGGGGCGTGCGCCTGTCTCATTACAGACCCCAGTAGTTATGGCACCAGACCTTATGTTATTTAACTCATAAGAGCAGGGGTTCACTCTGTCTATATTCTGTAGGCCTAATAGTCCCTATTGAATTCCCTGCTGAGAAATAAAGTAGCCTAATTTTAATTAGCCCATTGGATAGTAAGAAGCAAAAGGAGGAGTGGGGTCAAACACTTTTTCCTTTGAGAAACATTTCTGCTTTGTGAGCTCTGATATGGGCCGTGGCTCTTAACCCAGCTCTAGTAAATACAGAGAAATGCTCCATTTAGGCTGGACTGAATGGTTCTTTTATTTGGAATGGCATTAGGAATGTGCTTTGTGAATCCAGGTCAAGCAGCTCCTCCAAACTCAGAATAAAATAATGTGAAGCATCCCGAGAGACTTGTGGTCCGTGCCCCTCGGTGTGTGTGCCAGGGACTCTCTGTTCCACACAAATGAGCGCCTTTCAGCAGAAGGCAGTCCGCGTGTATGTGCGCTCTCTCGCGGCTCACTGAACAGTATATGCTCCGGTCTGTGCGCTCCGCAGTCAGCAGCGCGGCGGCAGTCTCTCTCTCACAGCGGACAGGAAAGTACTGAGAAAAGGGCGACGTCCTGGAAAACAGCTGTGTCTTAGAAATGGTTGAGTAACTAAAAGAGGAAATCAAGCAAAAAAAAACCTTTGCCCATCCCGTTACTGCTCTGTAATATCTCCCTGTCCAAATCATTCTGATCCTATTGGTCTGGTTTCCCACTATAGACCTTCTGTCAGCTGCTCATGGTCACTAAGTCTCTGGACCAGTCATCCCGACTGAAGTTCTATTCTACTTGGCTGTGGAGACTGTTTTTATTAGGCATCAGGGAGCCTTGATTCTAATGCAGTAATGGCCACATCGGGCTGTTAAAAAACAAATCAACAACCTTTCCCTGGATCACTGTCTCCACTGAGCTGACAGCTTCATGTGGTAGTTGCATTTAGCCAACCTTATTTATGATATCACCATACATCCAATGTGTAATATTTTATATACACAACAGAACAATATACAAGACAAGCAAGGACAATATGTCATGACACAAGAAATATGTATTCATTTGAATTGATCTTAAAGTCACTTTAGCAGCGCCGTGTTTCATGGTAATTACATCAGGATGTTGTTTCGTCAGTCACTCAAACAGGTTGCAGTTGGTTCACCATTGAGATGCATGCTCCTCAGGCTTTAGGGCAGGGGCTGTGGCTCTTATACTCTGTGAGGTAGCTTTGTGCTTGAATGTGCAGGACTCTTTTCTACACAAAGATTTATTCAAATTACATTAGAGATGGTTTAATAAAATTGGTAGTTGAAATAATAAGTTGGATGCTGCAAAAGGGTTTTCATTTTTTAAAGTTTTGGGTATATTTTGCTTTTAAATAAAAAAGTGCACTGTACATACATAGATGACATTTTTTGTGTGTGCCAGCCAATGCATGTTCGGGACAAAACATTTAACCTGTAGCCGTGTGTCAGTAGTACGCATCATCACTCAAGCGATGCAACCTACACTGCTGCCCCTATAGCTGTAAATGTATTTGGTTTTCTCATGACACACTCATGGACACATACACATCCTTTGAAAATGAAATAATAATATTAATAATAATCAGATTGTTAATGCAGCAGCAGAAATGATATCTTTGGCAGTGAGCCATTCTTGTTCCACATTCGCTGACTTGTAGTCATTTTGTCATGGCGACAGTGAGAAACCAAGACTATGAGATTCTTCAGGGAAAAGGTCACAGGCAAGGGAAACCAAAGGGAGACAGCAGGCCAGAACAAGTGGATGTAGGACATTCTTTCCTTTCCTCAGGTCCGAAAATGTTTTTGTTGGTATTGATTTTTGTGTACCGGACATGTTACCGTGAAAGTCAATTTTTAGCTACGAAGAGATGTGAACAGTGAGTGGGGCTTTTAAATAATATTATATAGGGCCAAAACTTATCATAAAACATGAACATAAAAATGCACTGTTATAAGTATTTGGCTGTAAAGCATTCGTTTTTACAGTTTCATTATGAGCCTCGACATTTCCTTCAGTGGGTTTTTTCAATTTA
Source organism: Hypseleotris klunzingeri (assembly GCA_036025195.1). Taxonomy (NCBI): domain Eukaryota; kingdom Metazoa; phylum Chordata; class Actinopteri; order Gobiiformes; family Eleotridae; genus Hypseleotris; species Hypseleotris klunzingeri. The sequence goes on from JAVQJW010186668.1 coordinate 4,179, forward strand.
AAACACATCTCAGCCGATTGCCCTCAGTGATGTGGCTAGTCTGAAAAAATGTTTTGAACGCATCTAGGGATCCTATATTTGTACTTTCTTGTTTCTGTCCACCCCATACAAATATTTTGATTGCTGCTACCATGGACCTTTCTCGCATTAGTTTTTATTTAGTCTTTCTTGCTTTCAAGCAAACAGGTTCTAATTTTGTGTCCCTTATGTTTGAATGTTGGCCTTGTTGGGTTACTGTTTAGTATTGAGGTCAGTAGAGTTGATCCTTTTTTAATAGAATATATTTCTGTCTTTTTCACTCCCCTTTCCCCTTATTACCAGCCTTTTTGCGCTATGCCACTTGTCCTCAAAAGTATATATGCACACTCAAAAGAACCACTGAGCAAAAGACCACAAGGAGATGAATGAATGAATTGGCAATGAAAAAAATACACTTGTCATTGCATATGCTTTTACACAAGGTGTTTGTGTGTGGTACTGTATGTCATGGTGAACAGACTATACAGACCATGTGCTCATCAAAACATGTTATGACTAATTCAACACCACCACAGCGGAGTATGTTACTAATGCAATTACAGTAAAAATAAGTTGTACAGAAGTGATATCCAGTTCAATGTAAGGGCTGTCTGGAGCTCACTTCTGTCTGTTGTACTAACTATGATTCATAAGTTTAGAAGAAACCAAAAGGAACCTGAAGTCCTAACAGGTCAGTCAATGACTCAGTTGTTTGTGCTGCCAGGTTAATTGCTGTTAGATTTCTTGTGGACAACAATGTAATTAATTTAAGTATATCTTGTTATGTGGCATGTTCAAGTGCGCTCTGTTTGTTGCCCCAATCAAAAGCCAGTAAATTATTAATAATGAATCACAAAATGTAATTAAATAGTTGATTAAAATCTAGGTGAGACTCTAGGACTCTTTACATTTTACTTCTCACTTCTAAGATTGTTTCCCTGTTGTGGTTTTGAGTCAAATTATGGATGCTGAAAGTCAGTTGAAGACTCTGTGGGACTGTGGGACCACTGGGCTTCAAAGGCCTGTTGAGAAGTTTAAGGGCCTGGCTAATGAGCAAGTTGTTTTCCCTCAGATTATAGGATGAATAGCCCCACTAATTTTCTGTTCCCTGCCTGTGTGCGTATCTGTGTGCTGTTGTGTGTTTGCGTGCATGTGTGTGTGAGCTGACACAGGTCTGGGAGTCATGTCTGGAGGTTTAAGGTTGAGCTAATCAGTAACACATTTGCGCCCACATTAGCTTCCCTTCACTGATTAGCCTCAAAGTGTGTGCGTGAATGGCGGATGATTATCACCATGAAACAATAGCTCGGAGGAGACCAACAGAGGAACAGCATTAGACATATTTTCTTTTTGAATTATGATTGACTTTCAATTATGGGCATGTACATTGATTTCAAAGCATAATTACAGTTCATATTATGTTCTACCAAACTCTCGACACTATGGTATAGTGGTGAAATCACACTGGGGTTAGTGAAAAACCATAAACGTGAAGGATTGTATGAGCTTCTGGTGGCGGTAATATACAGAAAACATTATAGGTTAGACGTGAGTATAAGAAAAAATGATAAATCATTCTGGATTGGAGAGTAAGCCCAGGTATCACGATCGGTATTTGAATGGAAAAAGTTGGATTGGTGCATCTGCAAAACAAAGGAAGGAAATGTTACAATCAAGCAATTATGTATCAAGAACTCGTGAACTGTGGTATGGGTTCCACTGGTTGCTCTCTATAGAAATGTATGTTGACATCTCTCATATACTGTAGTAGTCATGCATGCGCCACTGTATTGTGTATGAAAGATAACTATTTTGACAGTAGACACTAATTGAGATGGACAAATATTGATCATTCATAAATACACATCTCCTTAAAAACAAGCTACATGATAAGTTACAATCATCCATAGCATTTACATTCCTATACATTTTTCTTACTGTCTTTCCCTTCCTTGTATTTCATCAGTCAGTGTATTGCAATAGTCTGGTCTCTGTCTAAAGTGTACCCCCCACTCCCCATTGTCCAGCCCTGTGTCTGCGTCTCTCCTTTCTAAGCGCCTCTTAACCAGTCCTCGGAGAGTGTGTGAGCCGCTCGCCCCTAAATGATTTTCTATTACCGCCGCCTGTTAACAGCGCTCCATTTGATCAAGCTAATGAAATTGAAAACTTTCATCTAAGCCAAATTGATTTCAAACCTGAACCATCACACAAGTAAGATGAAAAAATAGAAGCAAAGCATGCAATAGCGTTGTGTTAGCGGAGCGCGACATTCCCTTTACACGCACACAGGAATCAATTAGAGCGCCTGAGCTTGTCTCTTGTCCTTGGGAGATGAAGGGCTAGAAGGTCTTTTCTTAACACATGTGCGCATGACAGCATGTGAACATTTGACAGTGACTGAATGGCTGCATTTTTCGGCACTTGCGGATGGTTTTGATATATTTTTCTCTCCAGTATTAGATGTATTGGTCATTTAAAGGGAAACAAATGGCACAGTAAAGTGCAACTTTTTTATTGTCATATACTTTTCATTTTGGTTGTGCCTGACTTGTCTAAGTTTAAGTGTTAAGGTGAATTTGAACAAAAATGAATGGAAAAGAAAACCATTCTTGGGCTGTAACATTTAATCAGATTAATAGTGACTGATTATTGAAATAATCATAACTGGAGTATACAGACTCTAAAAGTTGCCATTTGCTGAGATACCCACACAGAGTATTAATTAAGCCAAAACTGTACAAAATATATACAGTAATTAGACTGTGGTTTTGACTGACTGAAAATAATGCCGCTTTTCCATAATTGCTTACCAGATAGACAGTGTCTACACTACACTACACTTTCTGTAATAGTTAAAATAATATAACAACAAATTGTCCTAAAATGTAACTGACTCCTTTCATATATCTCATCCTTACACTAGCTGAGATGAAAGTTATCTCGCCAGACTCACAGAAAAAAAAAACCTTCCTTTGGGGGTCTAAAAAAACCCAAAATGAAGAGTGAAGTAAAAAGTGTTGTGAGTCTAAAAAATGTGAGTGTTTTGTGAAAGCCTCCCTCGGCGGCGCCTTATCACCCAGAGGTGCGTGCTGTTCCCGTCGTCACACCAAAACAACAAGCCGTCCTTTGGATCAAAATGAATTATTGAAAGTGTCGTTTGAAAAGTGGATGATTTGCAGAATACATTTGTCTACGGATAGGCCTATAAACTTCTCCATATGAAAGTAACGTGCACTCATATTGTCATCTGGGTACATACAGGTGCTTTTCTTCACTTCACACCATGTATACTTGTTGTTTGTGAGCTTCCGGGCCATGAGTTGGGATGTTGTGCTGAGGGCTGCGGCAAACATTTGATGGCATTATCCACGGTCGGAGTGAGCCAGCACAGGAGAATGGAAACAGTTAAGCAGAGTGAAGAGCGGAGGGAGACATTAAAAGGCCAGACCAGGCCACGATCCAGGCAAAAAGAGAAAAACATAGGATGAAGAGAGCAGGGGAGATGAAAAGGGGAAGGCAGTGGTGTAAAATAAGTCTTTGGGCAGTAGGGAGCTGCAAGAAAGATTGGAAAGAGATGAGAGCCAAAGAAAGAGGTAGAAACAAGAAAAGAGTGTAAAAAGAGTCTAAAAGAAACACAAACCTGTAATAGAGAAAGAAATCAGAACCAGATGAACAGATCTGAAAACAAAGGATTGGGAGGGATGGGTGTGATGTGGGGAGGAAAAAAACTGTAAAGCCAGCATTAGGCACAGTAAGAGATTTAACATTTCATTGAGTGATGCTGTTAGCCTGTGGGCCAGCATTACAGTGGAGATTTTCACTATTTACAAAGCTCCCAATGGCTCCAGGACTCCATCTACATAGTGTTTAACATGCTGAACTCAGCTGCGCTCTGCCCATCAAAAGGAGACGCTGTATACAATCTGGGCACGGGTCCCTGAGGCTGAGCAGGGGGGCAGGAAGGGGGAGGGGCACCAGGGCAGTGGGGGCAGCTATACCACACAGTAAGAGAGGGTTTAAAGAGCAGGGCGCCAGCGGGATGGGGTTAGGGGTGTGCAGTACAGTAAAAATATAATATCAAGATTTTTATTAAGCCAAGATCACAATTTCACAATTTTAAGTGGCTGCTAGATGTAACCATTTTTACTACAAATTCATTGTACATTCGATCAGTTGATCAGAACACAGCAGAAATGAATGCACTCTATTACAATACAACAATCTTCCCTGATTACACTCTTCTTTGCCTTCAAATCCATGAAGAATTCTGTTCATTATTATTGGTCATTTGCACAAATTGATTCTGCCTTTACAGAAACAAAACCAAGCCTAATCCCTCACTTCTTTGAACACACAGTCTAAATTACACAGTGTCCCCTGATAATACTCATCCCCTGTGAGTAAGGATTTACCCTCCTTTTGTTCCTTAATTTAATTATGTTTACATTTTTCAGTCAGACGTGTGATTAAAACATGCATGGCTTTTTAATTGTGTCTTTTTTGTTGTGAATCAGTGCATAATAAATACAGTGGCCATTATATTTAATTGTATGTTGTGACAGAATGTAGATCCATCAGCTGAATGAAGTCTACACATTTATCTGCATGTAGTAATATTTCATTTAAACTATTGTTGCATGTAAATATTAGCAAACATTTGTCCGAAGTCCAGCATTGTGGCCCTTGAAATGACTCGCTGGGGCCCTTCATCAATATCAGTTTGACACAGCTGTTTGTCTAATCAAACTGTGTCCTTTGTGTATTGACAGTTAATGGAAGTGTCATTTATCAAACCTAAGCACGATAAATGCATTAAATGTTAGCAAGTTTGCAGTAACCACCACAGTTACCAAATGACTCTTATAAACTGATTTGCTTTTGCCATTTAAAGCATTCTATATCATTTCTAGATTTATTCAAATGTTATGCTTTATATAATCACGGTTGTCATTTCCTTCACCAGATTTCGACCTTGTACGCCGAAGAAAGACTGTCTATTGTAGGTCCGGTCCTGCCTGCTTAGTATGTGTGTGGGAACAAACAACAGTGTAAAGGAAATATCTTCAATACATTGACTGTTTCTTTTGTCCCCTGAGTGCTGAATGAGTAACTGTCTATGTAGTAAGTACTATACTCAAACTTAGCAGGAATGCTTTGTGGCTTCTCGGGCCCCTTATCTGCTCCAGTATTTGTAAAGGGGCTGAGGAAGCGATTATTTGGCCGTTAACAAACCTCCTAACGAACCTCACTAATGAACCTTGAGGGCACCTCTGAGACGGCCCCGGCACGCCATCGTAATTAGACTGGCAAATAAGAGCTTGTTATGCAAATGACTTCCAGTTAATCTGCATATCTTTACCTGAGACAGTCGCGTGACAAATGTTTACCCAAAGGCAATGAGGAGGAAAGAGAGCAGAGAGAGAGGGAAGGAGGAAAAGTCCAAAGCGACAATGGTGGAAGTAAATAAGCAACAAATGTAAAACGTTTGGACATGTTTAGGAAAACAAAAGCATGTATGTTTAATCAGATAAAGAAGAAGAGAAAAAGTAGTTAGTTTTGTTTAATATCCACAAAATTACAGTTTCTGGGAAAAGGATGAAGAGACAAGACCTCTGATGAAATTGAACTTACCTGTCAAGGCATAGATTTGCTCACATGACAGGACTATTGCTTTTTGGAAAGTTAGTTGGTTATCTATCAGCATTTTCAAACCTGCCTAAAATATTGTATAACTATATGAACATGCCAATCATAAGTAAAGTAATGTTCTGTGAAGAGCCAAAGGTGGCTTCCTAACCCTGAAACCATGAAAAATGAAAAATGTTGTTCCTCTTTCTGGCAGTCCACCGATGATGGAATATCGTAAAGGAGTGAAATCATATGTGTAAACTGTGAGAGTGGAGTTAGTTCTTATTCTTAATAACACACTCTAAGGTGGTGAAAGTTGGAACGGGCGCGGTGCCAGTCCTTGTGGTGCGCCAACATCTTTGCGGTTTTTACTAGAGCAGTACTTTTCTACTGAAACGTCCCCGGAGATAACGGCACACGCTCAATACTTTAGAAGCCAAAATTTGTGTTTCTCCACATGGCAACACTGGAGGATTTCAAAATATGTTTATGTTTTATTGTGGAAAGAGCTTTTTCAAATCATCTAATTTCCAAGACCTAAAATTAAATTCACTGGCTTGGAAATAGCATTATGTTTACAGAATAAAAAGGTGAATGCTTTAGCTAAAAGTTTTAGTAACAGCATAGAATACCCCACTAAAGCTATAGTCTGAATAGATAGAAAATGTCCTAAAATTAGAAATGGTTGAAATGTTGAAAAAATGCTTAAGTTTCAGGCTGTGTGGGCTGCCACACCCCTAAAAATCTTGGTCAAAGTAGTAACCTAGAAACTTTTATTTGATTTTGCTGTAGAGGCCAAGGAAGGGACTATGGCGAAATAATAATTAAGACTTACATTATAGAACATGGACCAATAGATCTTTTTATATAAAACATCAATTTCTTTAGTTTTGCATTGATAAACATGGTTGTACTCCTCTAAATAAAACAGAATTCCCATTATTTCTAACACAATTATGTAGTTGTAAATCTTTGTAAAAGATGAACTAAGTTTCTCAATCATCTGCGATTATACAACGTTATTTCCCAAGTTTTTCTGTAAATTGAGATTGTATAGTATGTCCTGTTCTAGACTGACCTATGGAGTTGTGTGAAGCATGAGGGAGTGTTCTGATTGGTTGTTGGCTGGAGTGCGTATCGTCCTGGCAGCGGTCCCTGGGGTTGATGGGTTTGACCTCTGAGCGGCGGCGGGGCTCCTGATAGATCACCAGCACCGGCCAACACACTCTGAGCGGTCCACTACTGATACACATCTACCAAGGGACTGCCCTCTCTGAAGCTTGTCCCGACCACTACTCACTATAGAACTGATTGTGTTGTTTAACTTTTCTGGTTAAAGTTTCTAGAACAAGTGAAACATAAGAAGCTCAGGGTGAAATAAAGGTTAAATAAAATCACTGTAGTTTAGACACTAAACATGGGGGCTCCAGTCCAGGCATCATAACAATATCCTGTGCCCATTTTATTAATTTTATACAGTCTTGGAATAAGTGAGACTTAGACTGTACAAATTATTGCAAAGTTCTTCTATGCATCAGATGTTGACAGTTTCAAAAGTAGACAGCAGAGCAAAGCCTAAAATAGACATTGGTGCAATCAAACAAGTTAGTATGATAACATTTAATTATTTTGTGTGTACGATGACATTCAGTTTGTCGTGTTAATTCACA
>JAVQJW010188365.1:0-13310 GCA_036025195.1 Hypseleotris klunzingeri
ACAGAAAACAGGAATTCTGGGGGATAAAATAAGACTAAAGTCATAAAAGTGTGCATTCCATGGTATATAGTCAAAACTAGGTGCAAATAAACAACTTTTTAATAATAAGATCTTCACACACAATAGGGCAACCAGGGCTAAACCACAGTTTTTAAATTAATTTTGCAGGTACAGTAAAGCCCTTATTCTGGGCCAAGCCTGCCTACGAGCTGGACACCAAAGACCCTTTGAACAACGGCTTCATCAACCAAGACTTCCTGGTCTGGATGAGAAGGGCAGCTCTGCCAAACTTTAGGAAGCTGTATCGGCGAATTACTCAGGGCAATTATTCTACTGGCCTGCCCGCTGCGGTCTACGAGCTCGACATTGCCTACAGTATCCTTTGACAAGTTCACACCGATATCATCTTTGTGCATGACGATGCGAGGCAGCTCATATTTGAAAGATTAAGTCAGAATTTACAGATTAAAATGGTTTGGACTTAGCAGTGCTAGTGAATAAATGTGTAGAATGCTGTGGTTAGATAGTTGGCAGAGAAGAGGCATAGAGGAAGACCAAAGAAGAGATTTGATGGATGTAGTAAAAGTGTAAGAAGATGCAGAAATTAGGGTTAGATTTTATAGATTTATTTATTTATTTATAGATTTATTCATATATTTTAGATAGACTTTGGCCAATGCTCACAGTACACAGGGTTGGTACAGCTGCTTGAAACCCTGAAAATGCAAATGAAAAGGCTTGAATTTTAATGGTGGATTTTTAAGGTTTGAAAATGCTTGATATTTTTTTACAGTTATATATTTCACCAAATTATTTCACACCTAAAAGTACACGGCCACACCAAGGCCAGCACCCAGAACAAATTATTTTCTTGCTATTTATTTATCTTAAAATGAATTATACATTTTTTGTCTACTTTTTCCATACTATTAAGTGACATACTTCAATTCCATCAATGTTTGAAAACACCAAAAATATAACTTGAAAGTGCTTGAATTTTATCATCAAAAAGTTGTACGAACCCTGAATACAGTCATTTGTAAATAAATTAATACAGCTAATAGAGATACATTAATAACTTCATATTTACCTAGTTTTAATAGTTCTGGCCATTCATTTTAACAGCTTCATGCTTCGCTTTTTGTCAACTGGATGTGCTATTCTTTGTACTGACCAGTTTGAACAACACAAGGAAAGAGTTTCTTTGAGGTTAAGCAAGCAAATTCACCAAAGTAAGTAAATGAGCTAGGGAAATATGCAGGTGATTTCATAGTAAAATTTCCACCGATACTAAAAACATCCATTTGTTTACCTTGCAAAAGTCTACATCCTTAACATTACATCACAGATTACCCCGTCCTAAACTTTGATGGAAGAAAGAAGGTGGTTCTTAGCAACGTCTCCTGGATGGGTGGAAAGAATGAGTTTCTGGGGATTGCCTATATGGTCATTGGGTCACTGTGTGTAGTCATGTCATTGGTTATGCTCATCGTCTATGCAAAATTCAACAAGTTCTCTGATGAAGACTGACTACTTCCTGCATTGCAAAACTGGATTTATTGGTTGAATTTGGATAGCCCTTTACTTTTAGTACATACACAGCTAAAATCTACATAGCTACTATTTGGATCAAGCAGGGTTATTTTAATGATGGGAACATGAAACAGGAGCCGCTAAGGTTTTTATAAGGACCTCCATAAAACCGCAAGTCAGTCTTTGTTTGCTAATATGTCAGGCGTTAAAATATTGCACTGTGATTTTTTTAGACAACTTTCTTATCAAGTTTTTCAGGTTACTCTCAGGCGGCATAGTTTTTATCCTATCTCCTGTGTTACACAATGTGCCATATTAAAATAAGCCATAAAAATGGACAGGGGGTGATATGATTAGTTTGTAAATGTTGTAAATGTGTATAGTCTCAGGGATGTTGAATTGTTGCTGCAGTATGTGTTTACCTCTTGAAATTCCTGTGCTGTTTTACTCTACTGTATATTTATTCAATAAAAAATACAAAAAAAATCTTTATAATGACTAGGTCAATACTTGGCTATTCATTTTACCACAAAGTAAATCTTTATTGTAATGATTAAGTGTTGAACCACCTAAAAGACAAACAATCTGGAGTTGCAGATGTTTCTATGCGGCAATAAATCACTTCTACCTCTAGAGGGGGCTGTAACATAATTACTAGCTCCTCAAAGTTTTATTACATTCTTTTAGGTTGTCTATAATAAGATAATGATTTCACACAAAAATGTTAAGTCAGTACATGTGTGTGGAGAATAAAATTGGGGACTTAAGGACAACACACACCAGACGCGGCGCCGGTGTTCTTAAGGTTGAAGGCTTCTCCTTTTTATGCCAAACACATGATTATGCATAAGACATCATTGTGGCCAAAAAAATACATTTTTCTTTCATCTGGACAAAGAAGAACACTTCTGGTCATCTGTTTTGCCACAATGATGTGTCCTTCATTTGGCATTAAAAAGAAGAAGCCATAACCCTAATAACACCATGACTAACTTCACACATGGTGGTGGGAACCTAACAGTTTGGGTTTTTATATTTAGCCAGTGGACCAGAGAATCTAATCACAGTAAAACTAAACCATTACTAAAGAACAATAGATCAAGATTCTCCACAGCATCATCAGACAGTCTACAGAGGAACACCAGTGGACACTTCAGCTTAACAACAACCCAAAACAAACAGCCAAAATGGTGAAGAAATAGTTAGTGGACTAAAACCTTACTTTTTGTAGTGGTCCAGCCCAGCCCTGACTTGAATCCAGTTGAGAATCTGTGGAGAGAGCTAAGATCAGGGTGATGGTCAGGAGACCCTCCAGCCTGAGAGAGTTGGAGCTTATTGATAAAGATGAATGAGCTAAAATACCAGTGGACACATGCAGAACGCTGGTCAGCAATGATAGGAAGATTTTGAGTGCTGTGATTGCCAAAAAAAATTCTATTGATTTTTGAAAAGGGTATGAATAATTTTGGACATGACACTTTTTGTTCAAAATGTAAATAAAAGCTATCAAACGTTTTGTTTACAACAACGCCTCTTGTACATTGTTCTACTATCTTCTGGGACACACCTGTGTCATTTCCAGTCAAGAAAACACTTTCTGGTTAGAAAAAATGAACTTTAACTTTAAGGGGTATGAATAATTTCGTTTACGACTGTACATATTGTAGGTCATTATGGTAAGAAACTAGACGGGGCAAGAAAAGGCAACTGGAAACAGCAATGTGGCATCATGTTTTCTTTTGTGCAATAGTTAGCAGTAGAAGGCTCTTGGTCTGCTTCTCCATCCATTGATAATGTTTATAAAAATTACAGTACCTTTGTTGGGTTTAAAGTGCTTTTCTTTCCCTGTTGGTGGATGTGTCATTCCCTGTATACTAAACTGTACAATAAACTATAAACAATAATTACCAATAAATATTAACATACAGATTTTGTATACACAAAGCAAACATTCCCTTATAGAAGCTTATATTGTACATAACACAAATTTGCTTTTTACTTGAAATGTATTTGGCAGCTATTGTTTCCCTTTTGAGAGGTACAAAAATAGGCCTCTATGAAATGTACTATGTTTTCCCAGTTTGGTTTGAAAAAATAAAATTGCTACTTTTACAAAAAAAAAGATGTGTGTGGTTCAGAAGCAAAATTTGTTATAAGCCAGGTCTTCCAGCTCGGGATGAGATGCCTCCACGAGTATATGACCGTGGTACGGACACAGGCATTAGTGGGCCTATCAGGAAAAGTAGTATGAATTTTTTCATATTTTGATTTAATACAATGCATGTTGCTGCATTCATTGTTACAGTTGTGTTCTATCTAATATACTGACCTGTGACAGTGGCTTTTGAATCTGGTTCTTCCTCATCTTTGATTGGTGAGTGGCCCAAAGGATGATGGGAAAGTGAGTCCAAGAAGGAAGAGCTGCTGATGCCAAGACTCACCCCAGTAATACCAATACCCAAAGCATCTGGAGGAATCAGGGAATCAGAGCATTAAAACATTTTATACAAGTATATTGTAGTAGGAGTAGTATAATCTGGTGTGAATACTTTACGCACTACAGAGTAAGGATTAAAGCCTTTTACCTGCTGCCACAGAGGCCCTTCCAGGCCGCCCTTGTCCAATGTTGTCTAATATGGTAAAAGAACGGCGATAAGGAGTGTCTGACTGGTGGTAAAAAAACAAAAAAACATTAAAACCTTGAGATAAAACAGCATTAACATCTTAGTGAGTCCAAATCTAATATTTCCCCTGGGTATAGTTCCTATGCTCTGGGAAAAACTTGACACTGATATTATGCAGTGTGAATATGGTGTGTTATGCAATTATAACGTCCTACCCTGTATGTGTGAGTGGTGTTAGGACGAGAGAAGGCATCGAGTAGGTGGTGACGATCTCTTGGTATGGAACTGCCAACTTCTTCATTCACAGCACTGTGAGCCCGACTAGACGCTCCTTTTTGGCGCTGCTCAAATCATAGAAGTAAATACTGATTTTTACAAAAACAACATGAATCTATCTGAGAAAAAGCAAGGGGCCACCACATGTGTTCCTACCTGTGCAGGTTTGGACTGTTGTAGTGCATGGGACATCTCTTGCTCTACAGTGCCTATTGGGGGAAGTAGAGTGTTCCTGCTCATAGGTAACAATGGAGAAGAGAAGGAATCACTAGCTGTGGTCCTGTGGACAAAGAAATAATGATGAAGACCATCTGTAATCAATTATAACATTTATAATTTGCAGTAAAAAATGTAAATAAATAAATACACAAAGCTGGTTTACTAATACCATTATTATTGTTATTATTTAAATTAGGAGGAGGATAACAAAAAACAGAACTTACAAACGTGTACCACGGATGACCTCATCCATGGAGCCTGCTGTGCAGGACTGACTGAGAGAGGGAACAAGGGGCAAAAGAGTTCGTGGAGGAGGGTTTCTGCGTCGGGCTGACTGTGCTGGACGAGGTAATGAAGACGTGCTCTGTTCCAGTGTTCTACGAGGACGAGGTTTGTTTGAAGGAACCACACTGGAGCCTGGCCTGGGGTACATCCTGTCATCTGTGTCCCTGCATAGTAAAGAACATTTGTATGGTGGTCCCTCTGAATATAACTTAATTAGAACATAAGAACTCAATTTTGATCTCTAAATAAATGATCAAGAGAAGTAAGTTCATACTGGGTCTTCTCCAGAGTAGCCAGGTTTCTCTGCTGCAGAGGTATGCTTTGGATGACAATGAGGTCATTCAGATTGTGCTGGGCTGCTGCTCCAACAGGGACTCTCGCAGTCTAGACAGGAGAGATGTTGTGATATAAAGACGGTTGACCAGAATGATGATACAAGTTACTAGTCTTTTAGAAAAGCACGGTAAGTGTTGATTAGTTTTGTACATCTGAATTTATGCTGTACATCAAATCTGTTACTGATGCTATATCACCAACTAGTGTAAAATTCAGAATACAGCATTCCAATTTCCAATGATCATCATAGTAAATAAAATATGTAAAATTCCCTTTTGGTGTAAGTACTGAAATTAAACTAAAATTATTATCCATGTCATATTTTTCTGTTAATCGACAGGCACAAGCACATGTAGCTAGACAATGAGCCTGCATCAAAGGTGTGCTTACACCATCATTTTGGCTCTGAGTAAAAAGTTACATACAGTGGAAGGCCTTTTCTGCTTTTTGGATTTCCGTCTGGACTTGTGTTTTGAGCCCCTTGACTTTGTGTTCTTCGAGGAAAAGGGTAATGAAAGAAATTTAGTGCACATAAGGGAAAGATGGGGTGGAAAATATATAAACAATTCATTGGAATAGAAATAAAGACAATACATAATTTAAAAAAAAGTGACAATAATATAGAAACCAAGACATACAGAACATTGGTACGTGGTGGTAAAGGGATGAGTGAAAAGGGAGGGAAAGAAAACAGGGATACACGTTAATGAACAGGTAGCATTAAGAAAGTGAAAGAGCATCAAGCATGAGTGAACCCAGGTGGATTTAAGGACAGAGAGTAATTTTCTTATTATTGCTTTTGTTAGATTTATCAAATATACAGTACATAGGGTTGTGTTTTTAACTTTATATCAACAAGCAAAAAACATAGAATCCATCTTCTAGCCCTTTCCGACAACTGACCTGTAGTGACAAGCCGGCAAGTGGAGGCACCCTGCTCGGTCCCAGTTTTGGAAGTGTGGTAGGCAAAGTGGAAAGCAGCATGAATGGATTGTTAGGTTCCTGTGGAACAGGACTCAAACTTGCACAAAGCTTATCTTCATCTGCATAACAAAAGTCACAGAGCACAAGATTGGACTTGGACTTCCTCTATTTTCAAAGCAAAAACAAAATAATTAAGATGTAGGCTTACTTATAGTGCACCCTTCCCAGTGTCGCTGAACTAGCTCTTTTGTCCAGCCAACCAGCTGCCGCCACACACCATCAAACAGAAGGTCCAGAACAGCCTGACGCTGACAGCGATACGGTGATACAGGCGGAAGAGAGTGATATCTACGACCAGAATCGGAACTGTTCACCTCCAACTCATCATTCCTGCAATGAGAAAAAAAAATCAACTTTAAAAGAACATTTTACAGTCAATTAAAAGTCAAGACAATAAACTCAGCTCACAGATCCTGACTATCGAATGCCAGGTACTCCTCCATGACACCTTCCACTTCGAACACTCCGAGCCTGTCATGATTGCTGGAACCACTAGAGGCCCTCGGAAGTACATCCAGTTCAGACGAGGACGGTTTTCTCAGCAATGCTTTTGTGCCTTCTATGTTAAGCCTTTGCAAAAGAAAAAAAGAAAGACATCTAATAACTAAGCAGTAGGTATACCATAATCATATATACTGCCTGTCCTCAGAGCAGTTGGTAAACATGAATTTTCTTGAATGAATGTTGGTGTAAAGAACTGGACAGATAATGTTTGCTCATCTAGTATTACGACTCCTATCAGCTTTTTAGGTTAACTCATGAATGACTTTGACCAACAAACTTAATTAACAAGCTTCAGCATCTAGGTCACAAACTCAAAGAGTAGTCTAGACCCGTTTAATTATAGATGGTCTGCTGTAGTCATACAGATCAGGTATAGATCATGTTAGCCTAGCTAATCTCACTAATTAAGTTTTTATTTATAATAATAAGTCAAAACTGTCAAGTGTGAAGAATAAAGTAAACTGTGGCTGTAAAGTCTTACTCTGTGTTGCTTTTGTCTTTCTCTGGGGATTTCACATTGCTCTCTCTGCCTGCTGACAGGCTGCTAGCTGAACTGTTTTTTCCTGAAGTAGAATACCACTGGAAGCCTTCATCAGTGGGACATACCAACTGAGAGCCAAGGATTCTGCAAAATACAGTTAATGATTTTTTTTATTTTATTTCTATAAAAAAATATATTTACAATTACATTATAAACCACCAAGCAAAAGGGATAATCCCATATCAAAATGTGCATTTGGAAAGTAATATTCAAATCTTGTTTAACAGTTTTTACCAGATGAGCGATAATAATTTATGCATACCGAAGATGTGTGAATCGTGAGGCCCATTGTTGACATTCCTCCTGCAGACCTGGAACAATGCCTCCCCCACTGCCTCTACCCTCATAAAGCTCTTTGTCGATCTCTTCAAACATTTGCTGCACCTGCCGAGACGCTGCCTTGTCAAACTCCTGTGGGAGAGGAAAACAGGGACCATGGTAAAAATTCTGAATAAATGAATAAACAGCAGGCCAATGACTAAAGCTGTGAGCTGAGCACACTGTTCATTTGGTGTGGGTTTATTTCACAGGTTCACCATGAATATTAATCAGCTCTTGAGACGAGATGTGAATATGTGCTTAGAGTGTCATGTAACTGTGTTGTTAATACAGTATAATAGTGAGTGGAAAACAGAAAAACAGTAGACAAAGATAGATCTTTAGACTACTGTTCTGCTGACTGCTGATAAAACCCAAGCACGTCAATAAGCAAACTGAAAAAAACAGATTCTAAACAATGACATTTTCATCATGACACTTACATCATATCCCCAGGAGAAGACTGAGCTCCTCTCTGTGGAAATTCCAGTTCCAGTTGAACTGTGGAGACCTGACCAGGACTGGTTAAAGTCAACTGTGATGATGGTTGAACAGTCTGAGTGGACTGAAGCAGCAGATGTCTCTGGACTACAAAAAATACATACATACATACATACATACATATCAGTAATAATATAAAAGCTGCTTATTCTAACATTATTGATACATTGCAGTTGGCTACTTGGTTGCTCAGTTTTATTAAAGAGAACATTTTACAAGTTGTGTTTGCTGTAATAATTGGGTTCCAAAATGGAAAATAAAGGCCAAATGTCAAAGTAATTGAATATTCTAAGAGGCCAGCTCATTGTTTATTCTTTTGCTTGCATCTCAAGCAGGTTATGTGATATCAATTTATCAAGGGCTTCCTGGTGCCTGTTTCACAGATCAGGAGTCTTGAGAGTCAGTTGTCTGCTCAAGAGGGTGTAATATTACAAAACACATCCACAGTTTATATTTCCACGTCTTATTATTCTCCACATTAATTTACGTTTGAACAAAGCTATTTGGATCAGTAATTAGATTACCTGTTTTGCGTTGAACCATCTTCCTGGAGGTCTTGGAGGTAGCGTGGAGTAGTATGGTCATCATCTGCTTCCTCTGGGAGAGGGTGGTGGTCAAGGCTGCTTCGAGACAAACCACGACTGCAGGTCGAGAATGTGATAATAAAAAAAAATATCTTCATTTCACGCTTTAACATTTTTTTATAACTACACAGATTTGTTTTAGAAGGTTAGAAAACAACTAAAAATAAAACATAACATTATGTCCTGGCAGTACTGTGCACAAAGTCATGTTCTCTTTTCTGAAAGCACATTTTTACAGTACTTACATTTCAAGTTTATGCGATACTGGTCTTCTGTTGTAACGCGAAATCATCCTCTTTGGTGTCTCCTTTATAGATTAAGGATCTTTATTTCTCTGGTCCATTCCGTGGACTCGCTGCTGAGGGGTAAAACGGAGCTTGAACATATCCTCCAACGCACACCTCAGCAGACAATGCAGAACATAGCAGCTCTGTTCTACAAACGGCACTGCGTTCAGCAGTTTGTGCTAGTTAAAAAGGGCTGAGCTACAGCGTGTACAAAGATTAGCTACATTAGTTAATAAGCCGAGAATATAAAAATAATAATGCGTGAACATAGCATCGGGCATTTCCATATGGTAATTCCAGTTGACACGTCGGTGTAGCTTCTGGTATTATCTCTCGCTACGATTCACATTTTGTATCAGCAACACAAACTAGTGGTGACCGCTGCAGGGATGCAGGACTCGCTTGCTAGCACAACAACAGTACGCGGCTGTCATGGATACGCAGGTTCGAATTCCCGGGGCCTTGTGGGAGATGTATTTCAAGAAACCCATACAAACTACAATAAATCGCTTTATGGACTACAAGTACAACACTCCATTGAGCCTGTTTTGTACGTCGTTGAAATACCCCCCTCTCTATCATAAGTTCCGTGTTGTTCACTTTGCTCGAGATATTATGAGTAGAATAAAGGTCTTTGTATTATTTAAGTGTTTTTAATTTTAACGTACCTATGCATATTTTAGTGCCTGTGTTTAGTTTACAAGACATTATCAATATTGTAGGAACCAGTGTGGTTGTGGTTAAGTCGAGCAAAATACATGGTAGGACCCAAACAACGGCGAATGGCGTGAGCACATCGTTTTTATTTGTCAGGCGCTCTCATTTTTGTATTTTTGAGTGTGTCAAAGTGATTAAATAATGGACACGCTTCAGAGAAAAGTGGCCCAGGAGGACACTGTACAGTACAAACTCTTTTTGGTTCAATCTCACGACCCTAACCAAATAGAACATTGTCTCACAAATTTAATTGAGGAGATTTTCGCCAAATATGCGTCGCTTCTGGCACAGTTTATTTGGCATTCTCAGCCATTTAACCTCAAGTATTATCCCGAGAAAGGTATGTCGTGCTAGGCTATTTATAAAGACATAGTTCGCTAAATACATTTGATTATAACCATCTTGTTATTTTTTATAGGAGATATACCTCCTTATCTTGGAGGGAAGACTCAATTTATGGATAATGTAGAGGATGAGTGGTTTATAGTTTACCTTTTGCAACAGATAACTGAAGCCTTTCCAGACCTTGCAGCCAGGTATGACGCCTCCAATTTGATAGTTTTAATAAAGAGAATGGTTCATCATTTAACGTGATTTTCATGTAGAGTTGAAGACAATGATGGGGAGTTTCTTCTAATTGAAGCAGCAGATTATCTTCCAAAGTGGTTAAACCCTGACACTAGTGAAAACAGAGTGAGATACTCATTGTTTCTTAACTAAATAATGTGTTTTACTTATCGTAATGGTTAACCAGCATCCTGTTTTATTAACAAATATATTTTACAACCTCAGGTGTTCTTTTACAGAGGAGACTTGCATATAATTCCCTGTCCCACTAACACAAGTACAGTGGGTTTCTCAAAAGATGTGGTACCATCTGTGTCCAAAGCCCTATCATTGCTTTCATGTCATCCAGAAGCATGTCGTGCAAATACTAAGATTTCTTCTGCTGTGAAAAGGAGGCTTAAGGGGTAAGCAGTTGCTGAAAATCATACCTCCAGCAGTGTATGCTACATATTGTAGACATTTATTTTATGTAATAATAATAATCATCATCATATTATTTTTGTAGGTATCCTGAGAAGATCCAGACGGACTTGCACCATGCCCACTGCTTCATACCTGCAGGCATTGCATTGGTGTTGGCAAAACGGCCCGACCTTGTGGCTGCAGCCATTTCAGCATTTTATCTGCGGGACCCAATTGATCTTCAGGCATGTCGAAACTTCAAGACCTTTCCAGCTGATACGCGAGTTCTGTCCATGGTATAAAGATCTACATATACTGTATGTCTAATTACTTACTTACCCTTTGTTTACTTAAACATTGCAATATGGTGTCACAGGTGACATTCACTCGCTGCTTGTATGCTCAGCTACTGCAGCAGCAGTTTACCCCAGATCGCAGGAGTGGCTTTGTCCTACCTCCACGCTCACATCCCAAGTACAAAGCACATGAGTTGGGCATGAAACTGGTGAGGATTGAATTTGAAATCGTATTATCCTAAAGTAGCAGCATATTTTACTTTGCATTGACTTAACCACACTTAGGCACATGGCTTTGAGATCCTGTGCTCAAAAGCCAGGATGCCATCTTCAGTGCCTGATGCTCCAGTGACCTGTAACCCCCAATGGAAGGGTTTTATTGAAAGTTTGAAAAGAAACGGCTACTTCCGGGTAAGTATATTATGTATTACTATTATTATTATTATTATTATTATTATGTTTATATTAAGAGTAAAAAAAAAAATTTGTAATGCTACCAATGGTGATACAAAATTGACCGCATGCACATGTCTACAGGGAGAGATGGAAGGTTCTGTTCTTTATAAAGAGTTGATGAGTTCTGCTGAAAACTTTTTTAAGCAGTCCGTCTGCTCAGAAATAAGGTGAGTCTGTTGTGGTTGTGGCCTTGATTTATTTATGATGATGCCCCCCAGACCTTCACATATAAAACTGCAAATGTATTTTTAGTTCTGTGCCACCAGGTGAGGAGGTCCTCCACCTACTGCACAGTTGCACTCCTTTCATTTTGGAAGAGCTACAAGAAAAAGAGTCACAGCTCCCCCAAGAGGACAGTAAGTGAAAAAAAAATACAGTCTCTAAATTAAATCTTGTCCTCAGCCAATTAAATCAACTGAAAATTTTAAACAGAGTATGTGACACATCAATGATGTTTTAAATAAAAGTGATAATTAATACGTATTAAGCCTAATCCACCAACAATATGTTTGTTTTTTCTACTTTATGTTTTTATTTAGTGTAGTGTAGATTGTATTTTTTTTTCAACATTTTTCTTTGTGGTTTTGCAGGTGACAGCTGGCTGGACATTACGGAGCAGGATTTGGAGCAAATGTTACAAGAGAGGGCTGAAGGGAATGTTCATATTGGAGGCCAGAAAACCAGTGAACCCAGACAACAAAGTAAAAGTCAAGACAAAAAAGGAAAGGAAACACAGGGAAACAGAGTGGAAGAGGAGGCTGGTTACAGTTTGGTTGCTGTCAGTCAGGGAATGAAAAACTTCCTTAATGCCATGTCATCCTATGAGGGAGCTGAACTGCCACAGTGAGTGCAAAATTAAACTACAAAGTAATCCAAAGTCAGAATTTCACAGCTAATGCCATGTTTGATGACAATTTTCTATAGTTGATTAAACCACTGTAAACCACTATTTTCTTTTCTTTCTTTTTTTTAATTGTCCAGCTGTACTCAGCCTTTCAGTTTTGATCCACACTCCATGGCCAACGCACTTGACAAACTACTAGGTATGATGACATTAATAAAGTGATAAATGTTTAAATGTTTCACTTATAATCTATGTAAATGTTACTGTAATTTCTTTAGGAGGCAATGAAGAAGAGCTTGATTCAGATGACCTTGAAGATGACGAAGAGGACGAGGAAGATGAGAAAGAGAAAGAAGAAGTGAAAGAAGAAATGAATGGGCCTGAAACTTTGGACAATCTAAAGAAATACATGGACCAAATGGATCAGGAGCTATTGGGCACAAATATAGGGCAGAGTTTTAATCAAGTACATACAGCATTTGATACACTAATTTTATTACATTCCCAAATATCTACAAAACTGTCATGTTTTCTTCTCTATTTCTTTTTTTTTTTTTTTTTAGAATTATAGCAAGTCTGGCACCCAAAATGGCTCTCCTCAATCTTCTGGCATGGAAAATTTGCAAAGAGAAGAAGGTGGGGCGGAGACAGAGGAAGACATTCAGCCTTTAGACTTGGACCTTAATCTAGTCACTAATCTCCTGGAGTCACTTAGCTCTCAGGCTGGGCTTGCTGGACCTGCCTCTAACCTGCTACAAAGCCTGGGTATACACCTGCCACCCAATTCTGACCCCTCATGATACAAATGAGAGACTTTCTGATAGAGGCAAAGATATAAAATAATTAAAAGGTCTTTATATGTATTGCTGAAGATATCTAAGAATTAGTCAATTATTTTCTACTGTGTTATACAACTGGAACTATGTTGGACTTGTCATGTATGCTGGATAATGAGTGATTTATTAGAGCCTGCATGTAAAAACATGTAAAAAGAAAAATACAAACGCTGTTGTCTATGCTAACCTTTTACACCTCC
>JAVQJW010188431.1:0-11668 GCA_036025195.1 Hypseleotris klunzingeri
TCATTATATGTAGCTGCCCAGAAAGTTAGAAGATCTGGCAAAAACTGTTTGAGTTATAGCATTTAAAAGTTTAAGCTTAATTAATTAATAACTTAATTAATATTCATCGCAGATGTACCCAATTAATGTACCAATAATCACCTCTTCCTTAAACCAGTCCTGAACTTCCCTGAAAGCTTCATCCAAATCCGTGCAGAAGTTTTTGCGTTATCTTGATCACAGACACGCATGCACGCACACACAAACACACACACGCCAACGGAGGCGATCACATAACCTCCTGGCGTCGGTAATAAGGTTTCAAGTGAATTATAGTCAGCCGGCTTGGTCCAGTGTAAATAAAAACATTTGAGCCACTGATGATAGCAGGAAAGTATGTCAACTGAGCTTCTGTTCAGTCCCTGACTTTAGCTGATGCATACCAGCTATCTCTGCTGTGTTCAGATCATGTCTCAAACACTGCTACTGACAGCTCTGCTCTGAGCTTCCAAACAAAGTCAGATTATATTATTAATGGTTATTATGTACGTCTAATAATGTGTCCATGCACTCACAGTGGCATCATGAAGTAACAGCTCTGTAGCAGCTTTATAAGCTATACAAAAACCTGAGACAGACAATGCCAGAAATGGGGTTGGAGTGGACTAATCACTTGTACTTGCAGATGTCTGAAGCTTGGTGTCTTTCTGCTTCAAATGTTTCTTCAGGGTGTTTAAAATGTCAACCTGCCATTGTTTCACCTGCTGCATTGCTGTCTGTCCTTCCTGCAATGTAATTGTAAATATTATATTTTTTTGTAGTCAACCTAGTAATATAAACCAATAAATATGTCTGTATAATTACATGATTCTGCACGTTTGTGTCAGCTCCTGCAAGAATGAGCAGCTTCACAATCTTGTATCTGTTGAGTCTTACTGCGTCATGTAGAGCCGTATCGCCTTCCTTTTGGTTGACAAATAGTTTATATTAATAACAAAAATCAGTCATTCAAAACATATTGCTTTGCTGCCCCATACCCAGTCTGTGGAGTTAATATGTGCGCCGCATGACAGCAGATACTCCACTATGGTAATGTATCCAGTTCTTGTGGCCACATGCAAAGGGGTGCTACACAACTACAGTGCAAAATATTTTTAATGTTATGTAATTTCTCCTTTTTAATAGTTAGTGACAGCAAAGAACAAAGTGATATTTACCTTATCTCTGACATTGAGGTCAGCTCCATGGATCCTGAGAGCTTTGACAACTCTGAGACTTCCCCCTCGGCAGGCCCAGTGCATGGCCACGGAGCCTAGCTAGAACATAGGAGGGCCCCATCCGATTAGCACTGATTATTCCAGGCCAATTGAAGCACATAATCTCTCCCAATATCTTCATTATCTGAGCTAACACACATCTTACTCGATCCTGGAGGTTGATCTCAGCTCCTTGCTCCAAAAGCTTATTGACTACTGAGGAGTGTCCCTCTAAACAGGCCAGATGTAGTGCTGTCCTATTTAACTGTAAAGTCAGTCGTTAGTAATCACAGTTGTTAATAATAAAGTTATTTATGTGGCTTTCTTTGACACACCTCATCGTGAACGTTAGGGTTTCCTCCATCCACCAGATACTTGTTTATAATACTAAGGTTGCCTACACTGGATGCATTCATGAATTCTGTGATAGCAACAGGCTGGTTTAAACCACATCTATGTTGTGCATTAGTATTTGTGTTTGATGAGTACACCTCTGATGAGTATGGATCCTTCTCTCTCCCGGAAGGATCTGTGATGCTCTCCACTCCATTGAAATATTCAATAGAAGAAAATGAAGTTACTTTCCCGACTTCTTCTGTGTCCTACAATAAAAAAATAAACAAAAAGTAAGGCTTTATATGAGTTATTTTTAAATAACCCGGGATACAACTTCAAACCATAAGGTTATAAATAAATAATATCTCAAAATATTTCAAAGCCTTTGTAAATTGCTTGTAAGAAAGCGTATTGTTGTAGTATGGACATGACTTGACTTGATAATGGTCATAGACTTGATAATGTAAATGAAAGCGATCTATACAGGGAACATAGCATTGGGTTACTCTCACCTGATGTGTCTTTTGTGCTTCTTTCTTCAGGTCTTCCTGATGTTTTGTCTTATCCATATCACTTTTATGAACAAAAATAGGATAAAAATATTGAAACTAACTGTCTGTCTTAAATAAAAGAAAATCAATGCGGCCCATAACTGTAGAGTGCTGTGTTCAGAAGCCCACCTACTTACTGGCAGGAATGCTGAGTTCACAGTAGGACATTGTGTTACCCTGACAAACAGGTGTGTGTGTCCTCTCTCTCCATTATGCACACACATACACATACAGTACACGAATATGTAAGTACAACCAAACCATGGGCATGCAGGGGGCCGAGGTTGCATTCATTCCACCAACCCTGATTGGTGGCTGCTGCACAATGCATGTCGCTTTTAAAGAGAGCAAACCTCATAAACACATAATTCTGAAGGATTATGTTGTCCAGCTTGACATTAAGTACATTTGTGTTTTAATAAGATAACGCATAGTTTTGAAACAGTTCAGAAAGAAAATTTGATAATCCCCTAGCTATAAGGCAACATGCAAGTCATAACTATATCACTTGTTCTTGTGTATGAATGAGATAGCAAATGGCAAATATCAAAAGTGTGTATCGCTGTGTTTTTTATTGCCTTAACTAGGATGTCTACATTCTGTTATTTGTAAGTCACTTGTGAGCATGCTTCAAACACATCTATTTAGCTTCCTATCACTGGTTGACTTGTTATGTTAATGTTTAACCTCTGTTTATAAGGGTAGAGGCAGAGTTCAGTGGGAAGGACACGGAAGTAGACATTTTAGCTCCACTGGACGTGTATGTTGTTATATCCATGGAGAACACACAACACAGGTCAGTTCTTATGTCTGTATTATCCTGGAAGATAATAGCATCTTAAAAATATATTTACAAAGTAACTTGTTTACTGGACCTTGATAACATGGTGACACTCAACCACTTGAGTGTTGAGGACCCTGATGATGGTTTTCCACTGACGCCTGAGGCTGAGGAGGTCACAACACCATCCTCAGAGCTGCACACACCACTCCAGATTACAAGTACAAGATCAAAGTTTTTCATCAGCAGGTACACCTTACTTCTGGATGGAAGATTTTGAATATTTACCCTTTATGATGCAAGATTTTTATATGTTTTGTTATCTAGGAGTGTCAATCTTACCATCAGTTTGGTGCTGCTGATAAGCTGCTACTCAGCTGTTCTGATTCCAGCCTATCTACCTGTAAAGAAGGGAGATGAAGACAGTTACTCCCATCATCCAAAAGATCTGGTATACATTACTTACAGAAAATACTGAAAACTTCAAATGTTCAAAGAGTTAAGGAATAGAAGAATATTACATTTGCATTAGAGCATATTTTCAGTAAATTGTTCATCCAACACAGTTCTCTGTTAACCTTGCGTAGGCCCTGCTCAATCGGTCAGCCACTCTGCTGTCCAGCCCGTGTCAGCCTCAATGGTGTTTGACTCGACTTAAGCCTTTGTCCTGTTCAGCTGGTCTTCAGGAGATTCCAGTGTTTGTCCAAGAGAAGGACTCTGTGTCCTGGGATCTGCCTCCTCCTCTGGGACTGAGGGGCAGTGAGGAGCACCTGGCCCTGGCTCTGGCCTCTCTGCCTCAGCCTGGCCTGCCTCCATCACTGAGCAGAGAGGGTGGCTGCAGACGCTGCGTGGTGGTAGGCAGTGGAGGAGTTCTTTATGGGAGCCATCTTGGATCACATATTGATCAGTATGACATCATCATCAGGTACAATAACTCACCAGCAATATTATAAGTATCAGTTACAGCTTTTTCTATACATTCATTTTTTTTCTTGTTTGTTTGAACAATGTTCTTCAATGCTTAACTGTGATGCTCTATTCGTTCACTAATTCCCTTTGTCAGGCTCAATAATGCCCCAGTGCCTGGTTTTGAGAGAGATGCTGGGTCCAGGACTACGATTCGGTTAATTTACCCAGAGGGAGCTCCTCACTCTGCAGAAGAATACAGAGAGACTTCTATGGTGGCTCTAGTTGTCTTTAAAAGTTTGGATTTGGACTGGCTCACTTCTGTCATCACCAAACAACCTCTGGTGAGCCTAAAGAGCATGAGCACCATTGCACACAAAAATAGCATATTACATAAGCCCTGGTAACAGCAGCAGCACTATCACATCATCACTCTCACAGCTTCAAATGGCTCTCATCCCCGCTGCGTTTTGTTCATTTTTTAAACAGAGCTTGTGGTCCAAAATGTGGTTCTGGAGGGAGGTGGTAGACGAGATTCCCCTGAGGCCCAAGAACCTTCGGATTCTTCACCCAGAGATTGTTCATAAAACGGGCCAAGCTCTACAGAAGTACGCTCTCAAACCAGGGAATGTGAGTAGCAAAAGGCACACATGATGAATTTAGAATCTAGTCATGTTTGGACTGAGTCTTCACACAGAAATCATTAAATACCCCTTTTCTTTTATACTATTTTAAGTATGGAGCACCACAACTCCTCACATAATAGTCCACACAAAGACATCAAAGTACTCTCCTAGTACAAAGCATGCAAAACCAAATGAAAGATAGAGATCGATTTTTTACTGATCATAACATAGACATGGGCCAACATGATAAACCATTGCTTTTAAACCAGCACTACCAAATATTTTTAATTAGAAAAAAGTGGATAGTACAGCATAACAGAAGTCAGTGGGGAAAAATACATCTCCGAGACCCTCTGTGGGCTATATTATAAGGGTATAAAAATCGTTTTACCAGAAAATGTCACACTTTTCACAAAATCAGGTAGTGCAGCTTGTGGATTGTCTGCTCTTTTTCTCAAGATGGTGCCCACACTTGGAGCCAGTGCGGTTGTCATGGCATTGCAGCTGTGTGACCATGTGAGTCTGGCAGGCTTTGGATACGACATGCAGCACCCGGAGGCAAGGCTTCACTACTACGAGGCCATACGCATGGAATTCATGAAAGCTCAAGTACGTCTATGTTTTACTGCACAATATTCTGTACATTTCATCGTAAAATCAGCATTGTAACAAACAAAATGTTGCACAATAACGGTATGATCCGAAATTTGGGGTTGGTTTAGTCCGTCTTTAGCTTTTAGGCTTTGATTTCCACCACGTTTTCCCAGAGACTAAGTAATTCATATGTTTATTTGAAGATACTGTCAAAAGTATATTTAAATATCACTAGCTGTATTATTATTGCAAATGTTAACATAGTTGTTGCTAATGTTGCATGTATGTCTAACATTGTGTAGACCAATGTTTTCTTTTCTTCTTTTTTTATTAGCTAGTGCATGATGTGAATGCAGAGAAGCTCTTCTTAAGGGACCTGGTGGCTGCAGGAGCTGTGACTGACCTAACGGGTGCGCTGTGAGCCAACAGAGCAGAAACATGAACGCTACATGCACTCCTCCACTCGCTGTAGCAGTCCTCCAAGCTGTTGTATACAGCATGGATTGACCTTTACAATGTATAGGCCTGCCTGCCTAATAACTGGCTAATGAGAATAAAGGTTAAACGTGATGTAAATAGATAGTTATCTTTTCATGCTGTATTTATACTACACGCTGCCCTTTGACTGGTCAGAAATGATCTTGTCTAGTTTTAAAAAAGGACTAGTCAATTGAAAATCACCATTATAATCAAAAAGAACACAATAGTTTGTATTGCATTTATTTTTATATTTTAAAAATGTGCTGTGTTTCTAAAACAGAAATATCTATGACAATATATTACTAATAAATAGGAAAGTGGTAAAATATACAATCATTGTTCAGAAGGAGTATTTCAGTGATACAGCTTCAGTGCATTAAAGACATTGAGGAAAGCAGATAACAAAATCTAGCACATATCTGATGAATTTGAACTGGCTAAAGACAGTGTGACCATATTTGCCATTACAGTTCATGGTTCAAATCACTGCAAAGGCCATGTGGCCATGTGGCCTTACAACAGTGGGTTACGAGAGGGCTCCCATAGTTTACTTGCCAGCAGCCTGCAGTGTTGGAGGATGATCTCTGTCGGGATGATGCCAAGATGAATGGTCAGCAGCTCAAAGCACCGGACCACCTCTCCCTGATGGTTCTTGCTGTAAAAGCGACGTAACTTCCTGAAATGGCATATTACTTGTATTATTTGCAGTGCTTCAGAACTCTGGTTTACACAAAACATCTAGTCATTGACATTACAAACCTGTAGTAGTCCCAGGAGAGCATCCCAATTGGAGCAGAGTCATCAGGCAGTATGGGCAGCTCCACAGCCTCCAGTTTAAAACCCTGAATGCACGTAAAAATGAATACAGAATAATGTATAGTGATTTATTTGGTTTGTTTTACTGATACGCACCGTTTCATTTTCAAACCAAAGAAAGTAACAAAAGTAGAAATCCCCATCCCGCAGTGTGACAGTGGAATAGCCTTTTTGGAGGTACCGTCGCGTTGTGTTCACTAAGCCCCAAACCTGTATTTTGGCAAAGCAAATTTTGTTAGTTTAGCTGTTTTAAAACATGATTGATGGTAAATGTTTTGTATATGTGTTTTTACATTTAAAGTTTAATGTTGCATTACCTTTCTTTTAATGAACTGCGCCACCGGGCCCTTCCCGAGCTCAGAGGTGTTGCGCTCCGTGATATTTAGCGATGGTGCAATCATTTGTCCAGTTGATCGATCAACACAAATGAAATGAATGAGACCTGGGAACTCCTCCAAATAAGTGACAATAAGTGAGTTAAGGCCACTGCATTAAAATTAACAATGTATAACTCGTCATAGTTGCATTGATAAACAGTAATTCTACATTTTGCAGTACAGTATTTATTCCAACATTGTATATGCATTTCCTTACCCTAAATTGTTATTTTTGAAATTAGAATATATTTATTTATATATATATATATATAAAGAACAGAGACAAACGCAATCCAAATATTCCGCAAAGCCAAGTGTCATTTCATTTGACCTCAGAGCCAGCAGTAACATTGAAAGGATATGAGACCATGGTAATATTCCTTTTGCTTTTAACCAACAGGAAGTCCTTCCAGTCCATTAGTTTATCTCTGAGACATAAATGCCAAAAATAGATTAGAGATCAAATTAATTAGATCTATAAAAAAAAATAACTTATTTTGTGAGCTAATTAGAGACAAGTCTAGTTCCACTTACTGGACCAGGATCTGTGCTCGTTCTTGCAGACCGGGACTAAGATGGCGGGGAACATCGGGTGACCCAGAGTCAATAAGGAAACACTGTCGGTATATGCCACACAGCTGGGTTTTCATATTTTTACACCAAGGGATGAGACTAAAACAAATGTACATTACTGAGTGTATTTAAGGTTTATGTCCAGCAGATGCCAGCAGAGACTTACTCTCTTGTAAAGCCTGGTCCTCCCCTGGCAAAAGCCCTGTTTTTGAACTCAGTCCAAACATTGTGTAGCTGTGCAGACTGGACAAAAAAATTAAAGAGATAATTATTCTCAATCCAAACACAAGAGATGCACACAGTAGGTATTGTATACCACATGCCTGTATGTCACTGGGGCCCAGGGCTTTAATGAATTTATCCAGCTTTCCTCGAAGATCATGGATGGTAGGCTGGCCTCTAGTGGCTGCAGAACCTTCTTGGCCTTCACGTAAACGCTTTTCCAACTTGGCAAAAGCTTCCAAAAACACATAAACGGACATAGCCACAGCACTGGTGGGAACCTGATGTGAAAACAATACACATGAATTACAATTTTCAACAAGGTCCTTAAAACAAGGCAAGTCACCAAACATATACCTTTGTTAGTAATACTAAAGTGATCCCAGGCCACAGTGGAAGACAGTACATGGAGTGAGGCATCATGGGATACAGCCCCTCTTTGAGTGAGACCTCTAAGAAAACTCTCTGAGGACTTGAAGGATCTGGTGGAGGGACTTTCAGAGTCTGTAGACTGTCCTCGGCCATCTAAAAAGAGTATAAATCAATGAACTATGTACAAAGTAAAGAACATCTGCTACACAAAGAAAACAGTACCTGGACATCTGGATCCACAAACTCAAAAACAGGAATGTCATTTACTTTCTTCAACTTACCTAGAATAAATATATGTATGTATGTTATTTAGCGTTTTGGAAAGTATAAGCATTAGTCTCCACATACTTGATCCACTTGAACTGTCCGAGTCTCCCTCTGTGGGCGATGGCTCTGGGGTGTAGAAAACATCAGGACCAGACCCAGATGTATTGTCTGCATCCTTCATAAAAATAAACAGTCAAAGATTGGAAACAAAGCAATTAAGAAATGGTTTGATGTGTTTGTATTTGCTAACTCTTACCTCAAGGCCAGTGTCGTCCAGATTGGTGCTACTTGGATACATATTCTGAGCCATTATAATAAGAGTCAGTAGATCTGAGGTGACCAGAGTGCTTGCATTGCGGCTAGAGCAGCGAGTTGAAAACACATAAGTATAATTTCAGGTAAACTGCAAGAAGACAGGCGCATGACAATACAAAAATGACACGTGTGATTTTTTTTCTATACTTTATTTAATATAGTTATGGGGGAAAATGTAATAACTCATTACTAAATTACAGTATAAAATAATCTTACCAAATTTTAATAAACATTACTTTTTATTAACACATAAAATTAACATTTTATACAATACATGCATTTATTATCATTTGTGTGTTGGATAGATTAAATAATGTACCTTGAGTAGAAGGCGAGCAGTTTGGTATGAACCAGGATGAAGGCATGCATCACTTCCTCTCCCGCTCTCTCCGTGCTGCTGTTCAGCTGTTGAACTAAACGTCGCTCCAAAAACTCTATACACTGTTCACATAAGGTGGGGTGTATCAACCTTTCAACGGCCTGAAACAAAGAATGACAACAAAATAAAGTAAATAAAGAAATATCTGAAAATTATTTTTATTTATAGCAAATATTTGACCAATTTGTGCCTTATTTTTGTAAACAGTAACAGTGGCCCAACCTTTTACTTTTTGTTTCTTTCACATAGCAAAAATATTTTTGAACTGTCTGGTGACCCAACAAAAATCTTGGACGACACAATTTTGGGTCCTGACCCAGTGTTTGAAAAACCACAAACATGTGCTATTACGTCTGCCCAGGTGTTTGAATGACGGCTAAATGATCCCATGTTTCCTGCTGCGGCTCATTAATGTGCTCACACTCATAAAATCTATGTTTTAAAGGCTTGTTTTTATGGTCTGCACTTCTCTGTAATGTGGCCACATTAAAAATGTTATGACTCGAACTCTAACCATTTCCAGTCTCCACCCCTTAAACATATAAAATAAATAGTGTGAAAGTGACTAAGCATTATAAATAAGAGATTACTAGTTAACTATTAGCAATTTCCTAATGTTGTGAACCTGTTCACTCATATGGCAATAAAACCTTTCTGATTTCTGGGACACACCGCACACAGCAGTTTGCAGCAGGGCTAGCAGCAGCAGGGCTAGCAGCAGCAGGGCTAGCACAGTCACCAAAACAACGCTCCAGTCACAAATAACCATTTATTTATTTACTCCACACTGTCTCAGGAGACTCAGCAATAGATCCGTTTAGTATTCCTGTCTGTATAACAGCGCAAAGATGTTAAATGATGTTCCGGTGCAGGCAGTGGACTCCGGCTACAACACCGTCTCTCTTCTCCCAAAACCAGGCTCCTGATTGGTTATCGCAGGGCGAAAAGACACCAGAGTTCAGATATTTTAACTCAAGCGAAATTTCGCCCCGGCGGAAAAACGTTATTTCGCCCTTTCACCTGCCATTTCGCTAGGCGAAATCTCGCCTGTTTGGCTATTTCGCCCTGCAGCTCTTTTGGTCGCGCGACAACGCGTCTTTACATAGACTTTTCATTGAAATCACTCGCTCTGGTCGCTCTGGTCGCTCTGGTCGCTCATTTCGCGTCCGGTGGAAACGCAGCATCACACAAACCAGGAAGTATGTGAAGCCAGGAGGTATGAGAATAACATAAAAGAGATCTGGAGTTTTTGGTTCTTAAAAAAAAAAAAATACTGTGAATACGTTGTGAATTTGAAATAGTTCCTTCACTTTATTCCTGTTAGATTCTATTTTTGTATAGATAAAGAATGTATCGACCAATCAGAGCACTCCTGTCCTATGAAAGCTTGTGATTGGTTAAACAGTTCCTTCCCTCGCTCTAAAACAAAAACCCTTATAATACAGCCCACAGGTGACCTCAAAGTCCCGTTTTTTTTATCAGGTGACTTCTGTTATGCTGTACTAATAACTAAATATTTGCCGAAATAGAAATCAGGTAGTGCAGCTTTAAGTACTGCCATAGGCACAACCCAATTCGAGCCAATCCAGCAATGCCTTTGATGGGATCCTTCAATAATGCTTTCTTTACATCTCTTATCTCCTCCACCATTAATCAAACAGCTTATTGTGTTTCTTCTCATCTTGGTCTACCTCCCCGTGAGTCTTTTCATCTCTTTTGTTGAGCTAATCCCACCAGTTTGAATTTGATTAACATTAGCAACGCCGCAAGAGTGGTATCATAATCTGCCTTCCTGGTATGTGGTCCACCAGGAAGCCAGATTATACAATAGTAGATAATAGACTATTAACTTGAGTTGGTGGGAGTTACTTAAGCAATGTTTCATCAGTGGAAAAACTTAGATTTAAAGATAGCGAAACATCACTTAAGCTTCCAAGACAAAGCACCCTGCCTGCTATGTGATTAAAAAGTAAAGTTTGCTGTCATCGAAATATATCACTTTGAATAGAAGCTTACTACGAGGCCTCCTTAAAGCTTGAATTTAGCATTAGCCCAAATCTAGTCAATTATTGTTTAATGTCAAAAATAAAGAATAGCTAGAACAATATGCTTTTCTCCATTAATATTTTGCACAGACTTTTACTGACAATGAGCCAATAGTACAATTCTATCTGTACATCTTATTGGCCAAAATCTGCCACCATGCACTGAAATTCAAAATTTTTCGCCCTCTGTTTATCCAGGCTTTGGACTGGCACAAAGTTGATCTTGTACTACTACTTTCTATTCATATGGTACTTCTTGCTATGTCACCATGTCACCACCTATAGTTTTTGCAATTTATGATTACAACAGTTTTCCTTGCATATGAAATTTGCTTTATCTTATCTTAAGTCTTTTGAAAAACATAAATATCGATTTGGGATTTCCATTGTGTCAAGATAAGCCAATTCAAGATAGCAACTTATTGGAAAACCTATATATGATAAAACTAGGCTATATCAGTAATCTCAAATCCTTTAGTGCTGTCTTCTTGGTGTATAGTGTTTTATTTGACAAGCTCCAAAGGTTTAGCTTGACCCTCTTGACACGATACCTATTCCTTTGTCTTTAAAATCATAGGAACGTCAGTCGCTGGCCATTTGGATGACTCATCTCAACAGCTTTCAGAACCAAAGTGATGTATTAGTAACCTCAATACCCTTGTCCATTTACTACTATACATTTCAAACAAAGAAAATGTTTGACTTTATAAAAACCAGAGGGACTAAACTAGAACTAAACTGGGTCTAAATCAGGTCTAAACTAAATCAATATCAGACTGTTTAAAGGTAAGAA
>JAVQJW010188699.1:0-35003 GCA_036025195.1 Hypseleotris klunzingeri
GTTTTTGAGTTATCGCGGTCACACGGCCAATCTGCGGACGCG
The DNA here is from genome assembly GCA_036025195.1 of Hypseleotris klunzingeri. Classification (NCBI taxonomy): domain Eukaryota; kingdom Metazoa; phylum Chordata; class Actinopteri; order Gobiiformes; family Eleotridae; genus Hypseleotris; species Hypseleotris klunzingeri. Next base: position 43 of record JAVQJW010188699.1, read on the forward strand.
GACGCGGACGCGGACGCGGACGGACATGAAACCATAATATCGCCGAACGCATTGCGTTCCGCCGATATAATTATAATATATATATATATATATATATATATATATATATATATAATTTTTTAAATTAAGCATTAGTAAAGCAAAAGTGTGAAGGAAAACTCACCAAGTACTTTTACACGGACAAATATTGCCTTCTCTCCAGCTGAGTTGGACAGAGTCAAAGAGTATTTCCCAGAGTCTTCTCTTGTGCTTTCAGGGATTACCAGGAAGGACATGGTGTCTACTTGGTCCACATGACCTCTGCGACAAACATTGTCCACACCCAGGCGCTTCCATGTAACTTTAGGAGCAGGTCTGCCTCTGATAACAGCAAACAGCCTGATTGGGCACCCGGCTCTGACAGCCAAGCCTTTCCTCAGGCTTGCATCTAAGTCAATCTCTGGAGCCTCTGTAGTAATATAAAGTAGTAATATATTGTATTTTACTGACTGATGATGACAGTATGGATTACAATGTCACAGTGGCTTAATGCTTACCCAGGATTTCTTTAGGGACCACCGCCTCTTTTAGATATGCATGTCGCCCCCAGCCCACCTGGTTCTGTGCAGAGACCTTAAAATCATACTCCTGTTTTTCATCCAGCTGGCCAATAGTGAACTCAGTGAGAACCAGAGGGCCATGAGTGTCGATCCTTTTCCAGCCTTCTGTGGGTTTCTCTGGGTCGGCTTCACTCTTCAGTCTCATATCAAGGCTGTAGCCAATAATGGGTGCACCGCCATCATAAACAGGTTTGGACCAACCAAGTGTGATGGAGGTCTTGGTGCTGTCAGCCACCTTCAGTCCAGCAGGAGGGCCAGGGGGCTCTGAAATGATTAAAGAATGTGGTTTCAAAAATATTGTATTAAACAAAAAGTGTAAACTAAATAAATGAAAGATATCTATAAACCAGCACACTCACCAATGGGATCCTTAGCTGCAACAGGCCTGCAGGGTTTGCTTGGCTCTCCCAGGCCAACCTCATTCTCAGCCTTCACCCTAAACTGATATTCGTGGTTGGGAATTAAGTTGGTGACTTTCATGCGTCTCTCGGAAATGGGGCTTTTATTGCATGGCACCCATCGCACTGCCCTCTTTTCCTTCCTTTCCAGGATATAACCAGTAATAGACTTTCCTCCATCATTTTCAGGAGGAGCCCAAACCACTGTCATTTCATCTTTGCTAACCTAAATAGGACAAATATGGAATGTGAATGGGGAATTGCACTGTACTGTTGTATATTTTCAAAGATTAACAAATGTGAAATAAAATTTTTACCTTGGTGACCTCAGGGGCCTCAGGAGGTCCAGGTTTGTTGAACTGAGTCCTGACTGTGACAGGCTTAGTTTCCAAGGCAGGACCAGTTCCCATCTTGTTCTCAGCCCTCACTCTGAAGATATACTCATTGCCTTCCACCAGACGAATGACGTTGCAGTAAGGTGTGACCACAGAGGCTGAATATGTAGACCAGACCATTCTCCTGGTCTCACATTTCTCCAAAATGTAGCTGTCAACCTCACAACCTCCATCATCTTCAGGGCCATCCCAAACCACTCTGCACTTGTCAGCTCCAATACCAGTGACTCTGAGGTTCCTCACAGGTCCGGGGATGTCCAGGACATTCACATTGGCATAAGCGGTAAAGGTACCAGCCGAGTTGGTGGCGGTGATGATGTATTTTCCAGTGTCTGTGCGTCTGGATTTGGTCAGGAGGAACTTGGAGTAGTCTGGGCCAGTTTCATAGCTCATTCTGGGGTTGTCACCAACAGCCTTGTCCTTTGTCCATTTGACTTCAGGCTGTGGTTTGCCTCTCAAGCCAGCCTCAATTCTGACAGATTCACCTGCCTTCACAGTCATGGTTCCAGCCAGCTTCAGGTCAATGACTGGTTTCTGAATCTCCTCTTTTACCAAAATGTTGTCAAGTTTCACCCAGCCACTTTCACCTCCCTCACCAATAGTCTGCACCCTGTTAAATAACAAAAACAATTGTTTGAACAAATATTATTTGTTTAACTGGAAAGATAACAGACTTGAGGAAATGTGTATTGTTCATGTATTTAGCTAGTTTACAAAACATAGAAAAAAATATCTATTTACCTGAAAGAGTACATCTGATTCTCAGCACGACTGCCGGCCAGGAAGAACGTATCAGTAAGGATGCCAGTGTTGAGTTTCTCCCACTCCTCAGCATTAGCAGCCTTGCACTCAAGGTTGAATGAGATGGTGGGGCTACCACCATCATAGTCAGGCTTTCTCCATCTAAGATAAACATGGTTTTTACCAATATCAGTAACTCTGAAGTTTTCAGGGTCGCCAGGTTTCTGTAATGGGTCAACTGCCAGCAAAGCAGTCTTGGTCTCCGTAGTTGGTCCAAGTCCAATCTTGTTTGCAGCACAAACCCGGAACAGGTATTCGTGGCCCTCCATGAGTTTGGCTTTGATCTTGCGGTTAGTGCAACAAGATGAGACCATGCACCACATACTGATGCTGGGCTCGCGGCACTCCACAATATAGTGGGTGATCTCAGATCCACCATTGTCTTTAGGGGTCTCCCAATTAATCATGCAGGAGTCCTTTGTGACATAGGTCAGGTGGAGGTTTTGGCAGTGGCTGGGCCTGTCCAGGACATTGACGGTAATTGTGCATGAGGCCTCACCGCCTTCATTGGAAGCCTTCAAAGTATATTTGCCATGGTCATTTCTTGTGGCCTCCTTTACCCTTAGATGAGCAACAGGCAAGTTTTGGGTAATGGTCACACGCTTGTTGTTCTCCAGGACAGTTTCCTCCTTGCACCACAGCACCTCTGGGTCAGGACGGGCCTTGATAAAACCAGTGATGTTAATGTTGTGTCCAACACGCACGGTGACACGCTCACGGCAAGTGGCATCCATCTCTATCTCTGGAGGTATCAGGATATCCTGGGCTGTGATGGACTCTGGGACTTCTCTAGGCTCTCCATCACCAATCATGTTTGTGGCACTAACTCTGAACCTGTAAGTCATGCCCTCCTCAAGACCCTTTACTTTGTAGGCACAAGGCTTGATTAAGTCATCCAGATTGACTTTCTTCCACTCTTCAGTGTCAGCTTTCGTCATTTCCACAGTGTAACCAAGGATTGGGCTCCCTCCGTCTTTTGTGGGTTTTATCCAAACAAGATCAGCAGTAGTTTTGCTGTAGTCTTTAACTTTAGGGTTGACAGGAGGGCTTGGCACTGTGATGGGTCTACAGGGTATGCTGGGATCAGAGATGGGAGAGGGTCCGCTGTAGCCAGCAATATTTTCAGCAAACACTCTGAACTCATATTCATTGCCCTCAAACAGACCCAGGACTCTGAACCTTAGGTCCTTGTGGGGTGTCTTGTTCACACGAATCCACTTTCCTCCCTTGTGTCTGCGTTCAATGATGTAACCATGGATTGGGCTGCCACCATCTGCCAGAGGCATGGTCCATCCTAGAGTGACAGCATCCTCAGACACATCAGAGGTGTGGGGTTTGCCCGGTGGGCTGGGGGGCATAAATGTGTGCTCAGCCACAGTGGGTTTGCTCTCCAATGCAGCACCAATACCCATCTTGTTCTCAGCGCGAATGCGAACTACATACTCCACTCCCTTCTGCAAGCGGGTAATCCTGAGCTCAGTGGCGAGGCTGCCAGAACTCACACCTCCCCAAGTCTCCTTGTTGGACTCTCTTTTCTCTACAATGTAGCTAGTGACAGGGCTGCCACCATCATCTTTGGGTGGACGCCATTCAATTGTCATGGCATCAGGAGAGACCTCTAAGATGTTGACTGGTCCAATAGGAGCTGCAGGAACATCCAAAACAGTGACACTGAGGGCCACAGTCTTGGTTCCAGCTGGGTTGGACACAGTAAGCAGGTAGGTGCCAGTGTGGTTCCTAGTGCATTCATTAATGCTAAGCACTGTGGAAAAGTTGTCCGTGTCAATCTTGGTGTTGCCAGCACTGGTAATCTCCTCTCCTTCAATGGTCCACTTGGCTGTGGGAACTGGAATACCTCTCATTATTGCAGGCAACCTGATGGTGGTGCCAGCCTTTACAATGATGCCTTCAGTGAGTTTCACATCCACCTCAACAACAGGAGGCACTAGGGGCAGAAGAAAGGAACCAAATTAAGGTTAATAATCTCAACATTAAATTATTATATATTTGTCTCACCAAGTTTCTCTTGGCAGAGGATAGGCACAGTAGTGTCAGGTCTGCTGAGGCCAATGGCGTTCTCAGCTCTGACTCTGAATCGGTAGGTCTTTCCTTCCTCCAGGCCAGTCACATGAGTCTCTGGAATGCTGACGGTCTTCCATTCATCCCATTCCTTCTCACCTTCTTCTTGATATTCTATAAAGAAGCCTGTGATATCACTGCCTCCATTACGATCTGGCCAGTTCCACTCCAGCCACACCTCTGTTTTGTCAACATCAACATGGTGCAGGTCTTTTGGGGGTCCAGGTGGGACTGGAATGAAAAGAAGTCAAGTTTGTTTGTGGACTTATTCTTTGTACAAATAACAAAGGAAGTGTCTAGGGTCTTTACTCACACAGTGGGTTCATGGCCTTAATGGCCTTTGGTGTCTCCACATATTCACTGCGACCATACTGGTTCTCAGCAGACACTCTGAATGTGTAGGCAGTGCCCTCCATCAGGTGTTTGATCATCATGCTGCGCTTCTTGGAGGTGGAGCAGACAGGGACCCACTGGGTAGAGGCTGTGTCCTTCTTCTCCACAACAAAGTTAGTGATACGAGCACCACCATTGTCCTCAGGGTCTTTCCATGACAGGTATGCAGAGTCACATCTTACATCAGACACACGCAGGTGCTGGATGGGGCCGGGTTTGTCTAAAATAAAACATACATTTTAAATCTAGGACTATCAAATGTTCTTGTTCAGATTAGTTTTTCTTTCCTCAGGTGAACTGCCATTGCAATTAACAGATGTTTACTGAATACAGCATACAAGCCCAAACCTTACCAAGGACCAGCACAGTGCAGGTTGCTGTCTTGGACCCAGCTGGATTCTCCACAGTCAATGTATAGTCTCCACAGTCACCACGGTTACAGAACCTCATCTCCAGCTTTGAGCCAGTCTGGTTAGTTTCAATGTCAGCTCTTGTTGTCACCTCATCCTCATTCTTCTTCCATGTGACGGTGGGAAACGGCACACCCTTAATTTCAGCCATGAGAGTGATGTGTGTGCCAGCCATGGCCTTCACCTCTCGTGTCATTCCAGCATCCAGAATCAACTCTGGGGGTTCTGAAAAAACAAATGGAATCAGTTACTTTAAACTAAATTAACAATAAATATTGTCAAATAATATCTGGAGAGTAATGGGTTTAAAAATTTCATACCGAGTCTGTCCTGTACTCTGATGGGCTCCTTAACATTAGCTGGGTCAGACTCCCCAGCAGCATTTACTGCCATAACTCTGAACCGATACAGAGCTCCATCATCCAGGTTGATAACCTTAAACTTAGGTTCTTGGCAGGAGTCTGGAGTGTGGTTTACCTAAGGACAAACAGAACAACAGGTTTTCAATAAAAGATAACTTACATATCTTTATTGTGTATACGTACTGCATGTGTGAGGGATTTAACATTTACCTTTTCCCACTCCTCCTCTCCAGCTTTCAGGAACTCAAGCAGATATCCAAAGATCTTTCCACGTCCAGTGTCGGTGGGTGGTTCCCAGGCCAAAGTGACAGACTCTTTGGTGAAATCGATGCAGTGAAGGTTTACTGGAGGACTAGGTTTCACTGTTGAAAATAGAAAAGGTTTATTTAGTAACTCATGTAGTCACTGAAAGTGTTTTATTTAAACAGATAAACTTACCAATCGGATCTTTAGCAAAGACAGGTTTGGATGGCGGGCTGGGATCTCCGGCTCCCACCTCATTCTCAGCACTTACTCTGAACTCGTACTCACAGCCCTGAAGCAGTTCTGTCACGCAATATTCTACCTTTGGATGGATCCTCTCTGTGTTGCAACGAACCCATCTAAAAACAAAATTAAATGTTATGTGTTTTGTCTAGTTTCAATAGATATTTTTTGTTTTTTTCATGCATGGGTACCTGTTGGCCATGGTCTCCTTCCTCTCTACAATGTAGCCGGTGATTGCTTTTCCTCCATCTGCTGGAGGCTCCCAGCTGATCAGAGCAGAATCATGGAAGACCTCCTTTACTATGGGCTGTTTGGGGGCATCTGGTACCTCTGCAATAGAAACAGGAATAATATTTGTCAAACACTGAGGGATATGTATAAGGAGAAGACAGGAGGAAACCCTGGGTTAGAGGACTCACTGAAAATGTCCCTGGCCTTAGTCTCAGCGGACAGCAGAGGGTCACTAATGCCATAGATGTTCTGTGCCATGATTCTGATGATGTACTCACGGCCCTCAATCAACTTAGGCACCTGTAATTAAGAATGCAATAATGGATATAACATATATCCATTATATCCAGTATAAAATGTCTGAATTATGTAAAAAAGAAAATTGATGTAAAAATACCCTGCATGTGGTTCTAGTGCAAGATGTGGTTACAGGCATCCACAAATCTCTGTTGGTGTCTCTCTTCTCAATAACGTAGTTAGAGACAGCACAACCTCCATCATCCAGAGGAGGATTCCAGGAGATCACCATGTAGTTTCTGTAGATCTCATTAAACACAACTGGACCTTCTGGTGGCTGAGGACGATCTGAGGAATAGAGAAAAGAGAAACATTAATGGATTTATAATGATGTTGTCTTTTTTCTTTTATGCCAGTGTGTATTTTTTCATTGACTTACCAACAACAGTAATTGTGCAAATTCCAGTGCGTGTGCCAGCTGCATTCTCGACACTGACTGAGTAGCAACCACTGTGCTCTCTCTTGGCTTTGCTGATGTTTAGGCTGAGATGACAAGCTGTGCTGTGAAGGCTGATCTCCTCATCCTCCTTCAGCTCTTCCTCATTCTTCTTCCAGGCAATAGTTGGGGATGGTTTGCCACTGTAGCGACCAGAGAGAGTGCACATGTCTCCCACTTTCACCATAATCTTCTCCCTGATGTCCATTTCCAGAGTTGGGGGCTCTGAAAGATGTATACTATAATTTAGAATCTGTATTTCTGTCACTCTTTATAATTGTTTGAAGATACACTACTTACCAAGTTCATCCTTGCACTGCACTGGTTTGGTGGCGAAAGATGCTTTGCCTTGGCCCACTTGATTAATGGCAGAGACTCTGAATTCATGGCTTGAGCCTTCCTTCAGGCCAGTCAGAGTGAACTTCCTGTCCATCAGTTTAGTGTCTGCACCAACACGAACAAAGTTATCTCGTCCAACCATGCGAGACTCCAGGACGTACTCAGTCACCTCCACGCCACCATCATATTTTGGTGGTCTCCAGGCAACGGAAATTGAGTCTTTGCTGATAGCAGTGATGATCAGATCCTCAGGACGCTCAGGAACAGCTAGGAAGGATACAAACATTTATAGTGGTGTATAAGATAAAACACAATGCTTAATACACGCAGACACCCTGTGTGACTTACAGATTGGGTCCTTGATCATGACCATCTTCTCAATCTCAGTGAAAGGTCCCATGCCGATAATGTTCTCTGCTGCAATCCTAAAGAAGTAGCCTTTGCCATCATTGAGGCCCTGCACCACAGCGTTGTTTCTTGTCACTGTGTAGGACACTGAGGTCCAGCCCATACGGTCAGCCTCCCTCTTTTCAATGATGTAGTTGGTAATGGCTGAGCCACCGTCATCCTCTGGGGAGAACCAGGTAAGTTTGCAAGTGTCGTTGGTAAGGTTCTCACCAGTGAAGGGAAGACCAACAGGTCCAGGCACATCTAGAGGAAATAAAGCAGAGATGCAGAATTTACATATCTAAAGTTACATATATTTTCTAAACAAGTATGTTGTTTATTCTATTATTTAGTTTAGACTTACCCAGGACCTCTACAATGACAGCCTTCTTCCTCTCTCCACCCTCATTCTTGGCACTGAGTGTGTAGATGCCCTGGTGCTGACGTTTGCAGTTTTTGATGACCAGGGAGTTAGAGATTCCTGTTTTCTCCACTACTGCTTCTTTAGGCACTTTAGCATCATCTCTGAACCAAGCAATCTGAGGAGCAGGTTTACCGGATACATAAGCGATGATACGGATGGTGCCACCAGCATGGATAACAATCTTCTCCTTCACTGAGGCGTCCAAGTCCATCTCAGGTGGAACTAAGCAATAAAAGTTGTTATTAGTATTGCTGTTTCTGGTTCTCCCAAGAATAAGAATAATTCATATTAATTTCTGAAATTCAGTTTTAAAAAGACCAAATGATTTAATCTTACTTGTCCTGTCTTTAGTCTCGATGAGCTCTGAAACATATCCTGGATCACCAACTCCAGCTGCATTCACAGCTCTGACTCTGAACTGGTACAAACCTCCCTCATTCAGGCTGTCCACCACAAATTTAGTTCCTCTGATCTCAGTGTCCTTTGCCTATAGGAAAATATTTAACACTTAATGACATGTGTTCATAAAAATTATGATTTGTACTAGTTATAATGTAGTGCTCATTTACCTTTGTCCATCCTTCATCCTCTGCTCCTGGTTCCTTTGGCTCCTCTTCCTCGCTCAGCAGAAGCTTCTTCCTTTGAGCTTTCTTCTCTTCTTCTTCTTTGTTTATTTCCTTGAACTCCACAATGTATCCACTGACCTTTGACCCTCCATCCAATGAGGGAGGAATCCATTCAAGCTCCACTGTGGATTTGGTCCAGTCAGTCACCTTTGGAGTGGGTGGGCCAGGTGGTTCTGAAACAAGCACAACATACTTTAGTTACACATTTTGACACTTGGTTTTATATAACAAACATTATCTAAACTTTGAGTAGGTGTAGAATTATTTAGTTCTTACTGATAGGGTCTCTGGAGAAGACTGGGTCAGAGGGCATGCTGGGTAGACCACAGCCTGCAGCATTGATAGCAATTACTCTAAACTGGTAAAAGGCATTCTCCTGCAGGCCGGTCACGTCCCAGTTGTTGCCCAGGGGCAGAGCCCTGATAGGTTCACGTGTCACACGAGCCCAGCGTTTAGAAGTAGTCTCCTTCTTCTCAACAAAGTATCCAGTGACGGAAGAGCCACCATCATATTTGGGTTCATCCCAGTTCACAGTCATCGACTCCAAACAGACTTCAGTTATTGTTGGTTTCTCACATTGGCCAGGAACAGCTACAAAAGACAAGGCAATTGGTAAATAATGTACAATTAACCTTTGTAAAAAACATTCCTTATAATAATTAATTACTGTATAAAAAGAAATACAGCTCAAGACTGAATGTGGACTTACTGAAAAGATTTCTTGCTTTCTCTGGTTCGCTGACAATTGAAGGTCCAACTCCAAATTTGTTCTGGGCCATGACTCTGAACTCATACTCATGGTTCTCAGTGAGACGGGTGACTACATAGGCACACTCTTTAGGGTCATTGGAGACATGTACCCAGGACTTTCTGTTTTCTTCACGCTTTTCTACCACATAATTGGTAATCTTAGAACCACCATCATCTGTAGGTGGATTCCATGCCAAACCAATCCTCTCTGCAAACACTTCAGTAAATTTGATGGGTCCAACAGGAGGTCCCGGAGGTCCTACACAAAGAGGAAGGAAGGTTAAATATATTTATAATGTGTTTAAAGATTTAATGCTAATTATTATGGTTTCCTTACCATAGACTGAGACTTTGATGTCCTTGGACACTGTTCCCAGGCTGTTACTGGCTGTTAGACAGTAGAGGGAGCTGTCAAGCCTGCTTGCTTGCTGGATGAGCAGGGTGCATTTATCGTGCGTGACCAGTTTGTTCATGTGCTGGTCATACTGAACAGGGGTCTTCTCTTCTGGTTTTGCCACATTGGCCTTGTGCCAGGTCAGAGTGGGGAATGGACAACCACTAACCTTTGCCACAATACTGACATCACAGCCCTCCTCACCCTCAAGGAACTCGCGCATCTCAATAGTGGGAGCACCTGCAGGTAAAAAAAATAAAAAATTGTATCCATTCTGATTTTAGGAAGCAGCAGTAACAAGGTTTATGGCTTACATGTCTGATCTTTGATGACCATTGGGCCGACAGTAGCAGAGGGTCGACTGGGTCCAGCAGCATTCACAGCTTTTACTCTGAACTCATATTCTCCGCCCTTTTATAAAAACAAAATCCCATTAAGTTTAGTTTAACAGTTTGAAGTGACATTGTAGCCTGATACTGTAGTATATGAACTATTTAGTTAGTATATAGCCGCAAAATTGTATATTATAGAAAAACACACCTCCTTCAGGTCCTCCACAATAAAGGTAAGCTCCTCAACATCTCTCTTGTTACACTGCTTCCATGTCTCCTTCTCCTTACCACTAGTGTCCCAGCTCAGGCGCTCAATGATGTAATGCTTTACCGGTGAACCACCATTATTTTTGGGAGCCTCCCAGCTCAGGGTGACGGTGTCCTTGGTCACAAGGTTCACCTTGAGTTTGGTGGGAGGATCAGGTGGGTCTGAAGAGAAACACAACAACAATAATACATAATAGATAAAAATGAATTTATAATATAGTTTTACATACTGTATTTGTAATAGTGAATGCACACTTACAAATTGGATCTCGGGCTCTGGCTGGTTCAGTTGTCACAGTGAAAGGCCCGAATCCCAGCCTGTTTTCAGCTTTGACTCTGAACAAATAGTCCTGACCCTCCAGCAGTCCTGGGACCACAAAGGCCTGACTAGCACAGGCTGCATTCACCTGGCATTACAAAATACAAACTAGTAATCCAAAGATTTTTCCATTCATCTCAATGACATGTGAACCAACACGGGTTTTACCTTTGTCCAGGCCTTGTCAATCATGGATTTCTTCTCAATAAAGTAGCTTTTGATTCTCTCTCCTCCATCTGTGTCAGGCAGCTTCCAGATGAGCCTCATGGTTGATCTGGTAATGTCAGTTACTCTCAGCTCCTTTGGAGGCCCAGGGACATCTATGAAAACACAAAAAATTCTAATTAGAATTTCTTTTGGGAAAGATGATTAAGAGACCAGATAGATGCCAGACATACCAAGAACAATAACTCGGACATTGACATGTTTCTGCCCAGACTTGTTTTTAGCAGTTATTGTGTACCGTCCCGTGTGTGTCCTCAAGCTGACAGGAATGGTTACAACAGAAGTTGTGTCTGTAGACTCAACCTAAAGACACACATAAAATATAAGTATCAAAACAATAAATAGTATAAAATAAAATAATAGTATAAAGCAGATTAGAATAAATTATAACTGAATATACCTCAGAGTCAACGGGAAGTGTGTGCAGCTTGTTCTTCTTGTGTGATTTGGCTTTTCCAGTGAAATCCCATGTGACCTTGGGAACAGGACGTCCCTTGATGGTGGCAGGGATCCTTATAGGATCTCCAGCACGAATACAAAGAAGGTCATCAAGCAACACGTCAATGCTAATGGCAGGGGGGACTGTGAGAAAAATGAAAAACATTAATGAAAAAAAGCATTTTATAGGTACAATGAATTCCAAATGAGTTTTTATTAATGGATTTTATCGCATTTAGACTTACGCTGGACATCCTGAACAAGGACCTCAGTGGTGCGTGGGCTTGGGTCTGACTCGCCAATGTCATTGACAGCAATGATCCTGAAGCGGAAACGCTTGAGCTCACGGAGGCTGGGCACAGTGAACTCAGTGGTGGGGTGTAGTGTTTCAGGGTCATTCACTCTCACCCACTCTGAGGATCCCTCATCCTGGATCTGGATAATGTAGCCTTTAATAGGACTGCCACCATCACTCTCAGGGGGCTTCCAGGCCAGTGTCACGCTGTGCTTGTTCTTGTCAGCCACCTCAGGAGCAGCTGGCATGCTTGGAGGAGCTGCAGAGATGGTAAAAATATAACTGTTAAAACAGTTTTAAATATACAACATTTTGTCTGCATAAATAATTGTTTGCATAAAAACTGTATAAAACAACTTAAAAAAAAAAATTATACTCACTGAGTGGGTCAACGGCAAAGGCAGAATCAGACGGTGCACTAAATGGACCAGTTCCTGCACTGTTGCTAGCTGCAACTCTAAATTCATACTCTGTGCCTTCAAACAGACGAGTCACCTTGAACACAGAAAGAAAAATACATAATTGGAATAAGATTTAAAATTGTGCCATTATATTTCCATGTAAGGATTTTGTTATATGTAGTAATATAATGATTTTTATCTCACCTGGTACTCCCAGCCCTTAGTGCCTCTCTTGGTTACAGGCATTTTGTTCACTCTAGCCCAGTAGGCAGTACCCTTCTCTCTCTTCTCCAGCCAGTAACCAGTGATCATGGAGCCACCTGTGTCGCTTGGGGGCTCCCATGTCAAAGTCATAGATGTCTTGGAGTATTCTGCAATGGTTGGTTTCTCAGGAGGACCAGGAAGACCAAATGGATCTGTAATCTGTACTTCCTCTGTGCAACATGGGTCAGAGATGCCGTAACGATTCTCGGCTTTGACTCTGAACATATAGGTTTTCTTGGTTTCAAGGTTCCAAGCCTTTTGAAGAATACAAAATTTTAATAAATTATTTTCTTTCTCTCTCTCTCTATTCTGGTGTTTCCTGTAGCATGAAAAGGTAAAATGATACCATACCCAGTATTTCCTCTCAATGATGCTGTTGTTGACCACCTCCCATTGTGGCTCAGGTGGTGGTTCTTGTCCCTCCTCAACCTCTGGTAGGTCTTTCACAACCTCCTTCTTCTCAATAATGTAGTTGGTCAGTTCACTGCCACCATTGTCCAGTGGAGGATCCCAGTGGAGGAAACAGGCCTCAGCCTTAATGTTTGGCACGGTTATATTCCGTGGTGGCAAAGGACGGTCTAGTAAAGACGTAAATACACATTAAATAGAAGTTAAATTCATTTATACTTTATATATATTTCGTATTTTTAATGTAATAAATATACTCACCAAGCACCAGGACATAAATGGTGTGGTGTGCTGAACCCATGTTGTTGGAGGCAGTTACAGTGAATGTGCCTCTGTCTCTCCTGTTAGCTGACGGGATGGTCAGAGTTGTCTTGCAGTTCAGCCTGCCAGTTACCACGGTCTCTATATTAAGTTCCTCAGTGGGTTTATCAATCACCACATCATCCTTAGTCCACTCAATCTTGGGGATGGGAAGACCCAGAACATCAGCAGGCATCTCAATGGGCTCTCCTTTCTTCACTGTGATGGTGTCAGCCTTGAAAACCTTCAGCATGTGAACCTCAGGAGCCACTGAGCACAGGTAACAAAGTTAGTTACACATATTAATTCAGTAACCTAGATAAGTGGTTCTCAAACATTTTACACCAAGTACCACCAAAGAAAATATTGTGTGTCCCAAGTACCACCTAGGACTAACCCACATTTAAACCAAGACTAAACTAGGACTAACCAGGTCTAAACTATGTCCAAACTAGAGCTAAACATTAACCATATCTAAACCAAGTCTATACAAGGACTAAACTAGGTCTGAATAAGTGCACTAAACCAGGACTATACAGGACATAACCAGGTCCAAGTACCACCAGAGAGAGCCCACGTACCCCCAGTGGTCCCCGTACCACAGTTTGAGAAGCAATGACCTAGATAATCTAGGTGAAACAAGTGAAACAGCCTCACCTTCATCATCCTGGATGACTACAGTCATAGGGATGGAAGGCTCGCTCTCTCCAATTGCGTTGGTACACTTGATCCTAAACTCATACATCCAAGCCTCCTCCAGACCAGTCACTGTCATAGTCATGTTAGGGCAGATCTCTGTGTTACAAGGTTCAAAGTTTTGCTGATCCTGCCTCTTCTTCTCAACAAAGTATCCAATGACAGGACTGCCACCATCATTACGAGGAGGCTTCCATGTCAAAGTGATGGAGTCCTTGGTCCTCTCAGTGTAATGGAATTTCTCTGGATATGAGGGTGGACCTAAAGTAAAGACAGAGATAATCAATGATAATCTTAACTGTGCCTTCATTGATCAGTTAATAAGTAATAAAGATTCAGCAAGGTTTCTTTCTCCTCACCTTGTGGGTCAATGGCCTTAATGGGTCCCAGCTCGACGGGTTGGCCCAAGCCAAACTTGTTCTTGGCGAACACACGGAAGAAGTAATCCTGTCCTTCCATAATGCCCACACATTCACACTTGGAGGAGGGGGTTTCTACAGGCTGCCTCCATGTGTGCATCTTGGCGTCCCTGCGCTCCACAAGAAAGCCGATAATGTCACTTCCTCCATCATCTTCGGGATCATCCCAGTTCAAAAAGATCATCTTACGAGTTACCACCACAGGTTTCAAATCTGTGACTGGCCCAGGAACATCTGTTGGGGATAACATCTCACTTTACTTTTTAGTTTTTCAAACAATATGAACAATGCACATCAACATTACCAACTATCAACTTACCCTGGACCTCCACTCTGGTCCATGCTGACTTGATGCCACTGGGGTTGCAGGCAGAGACCTGATATTTGCCGCAGTCGCCCCTCTGAATGTTCTTGATACTCACAATGCTGGCATTGCCCTCAGTGAGGATCTCAACACGATCTTTGTCTGGTTTGCCATCATCCTTGGTCCAGCTGATGGATGGGTAGGGTTTACCTGTGATGATAGCTGGAAGATGGAGATTCTCCCCAGCTCTGATGAACACACCTGCCTTCAAGGACAAGCCCAAGTCGATTACTGGAACCTCTGTACAAACAGGCAAAAGAAAGAAAAAAACCTTAACATGATTTGAAATAGTTTAATCAAGAGTAAAAAACAGAACTTGTTTCTTGCCTGCTGGATTCCTGACAATCACAGACTCTGTGAATCCTGGAGTTCCCTCTCCGGCAGCATTGCAAGCCATGACACGAACCACATATTTGGCTCCCTCACGGACACCAAAGACTGTGAAATTGTGGTTCTTCCACATGCGCTCTGTAGCTCTTGACCAGTCCTTTGTGCCGAGAATGGCCTGTTTAATAAATACATAATATATAAGTCAAAACAGGTCAAGCAATGTGCATTGTATATGTATAACCCAATGTCTAAAACTGTGTTGCTTATGACCTTATCCACATGGTATCCAAGAATCTCTCCTCCACCATTGTCTGCAGGTGGGTCCCACTCAACATCAATAGAGTGGTCAGAAGTCTCCACCACACGAGGAGTAGGAGGACCAGGAGGCACTGCAGTGTAATAATACATTTGCATGTAAGAGATTTTTCTGATGTTTAATTGCATAAATCTATGAATAAAACGTTCAAGTATTTTCTTACAGATGGGGGACTGAGCAGTCTTGGGCTCAGAGGGAGGACTGAACTTTCCTGGACCGGCCTGGTTTTCAGCAGCGACACGGAAGATATATGTCAGACCCTCAAGGAGACCTTCAACATTGAGTTCAGTCTCAGGAACAAGATTCCTAAAGCAGAAGCAGATCATTTAGTCTTTGTTCTATAACAAAAAAATATATCTTTAACTGAATATTTTTTACCTGTTAACACGAGCCCAGTGAGAGCTGTTGATTTCACGTTTCTCTACCCAGTAACCCAAAATAGGGCTTCCATTGTCGTTGGGCGCATTCCATGTGACCAACATGCTGGTGGCAGTAATGTCATCAATTTCTGATTTCTCGGGAATCTCAGGAGGTTCTAAAATATATAGAATATAGTTAGTTTACATTTATATTCCTTGAGTTCAATATGCTGTAAATTAGAAAATAAATTGTACCAAAAGGATTCTTGGCAATGAGGGGCTTGGAGACACAAGGTGGCCCAGCGCCAAATTTGTTCTCAGCAACAACTCTGAAGATGTACTCTTTCTTCTCTATGAGTTTTGGCACCAGATATCGGCAACCTCTGAGAGTGGAGGTCACAGTGCTCCAGCCAAACTCAATCTTGGAGTTGTCTTTCTTCTCCAGAGTGTAGTTGAGAATCTCACTGCCACCATCATCTAGAGGAGGATCCCACTTGCAGATCACAGAGCTCTTCCTTACCTCCTCAAATTTGAAGTTAACAGGAGGTCCAGGTGTGTCTGAAGAAGAAATGAGAGGTAAACATTTGCATTATAGGACACTGCAACTCTACTGAAAGTTCTGTTTCAAATTCAACAATATCTTACCAAGGACATTGACTTCGCAGGTTGCAGAGGCTATGCCATGGTCGTTCTCCACCTTGATCATGAAGACACCATGATCAGCTCTAATGCAGTCTTTAATGATGACAGAGGACATGCCTCTTCTGCTGTTGTTGATATCCAATCGCTCGTTCATTGTGGGGTAGTCAGGCAACTCCTCTTCCTCTGGCTCTTCCTCCTTCTTTTCCTCCTCCTTTTTCTCCTCCTTCTTCTCCTTCTTCTCCTCTCCCTCCTTGGCTTCTTCCTTTACTTCCTCCTTTTTGACATCTCCTTCCTTGACTTCTGCTTCCTTCTTTTCCTCTCCTTCCTTCACCTCTCCCTCTTTCTTCTCTTCTTTCGTGTCCTCCTTTTTCTCCTCCTTCTTTTTCTTCAGAGGTTTCTCAGGGCGCTTGCGGAGTGGCTCAGGTCGGATCACCTGGTTGTTGAAGTACCATGTGATCTGAGGATATGGAGCACCGGAGACATTGGCATCCAGGCAGATCTCGTATCCGCGCTTCATGTTTAGTCCAGACTGAAGGCTGCCACTCAAGAAGACCTTTGGAGGATCTGGGATGAGAAAAAATATATCTGTTAAAATGAGGAAAAGTACCTTCTGTATTTTGTTGGTGTTGAGAACATTTATGCTTCTCACCAACTGCATCCAAGGCTTTGACGAAGAGTGTGTTGCGTGAAGGCTCGCTGATCCCGGCTGCATTCTCAGTTTTGACTCTGAAGGAGTAGTTCTTGCCTTCAGTGAGCCCCCTGACAGTGTAGGACAGGACGGGAACCAGGAAGTCGTTACATCTCTCCCACTTGTCCTCGCCCTTTATCTGCTTTTCCAGGATGTAGCCCATGATCTTGGCGCCACCATCGTACATGGGAGGCTTCCAGGTCAGGGTGATAGTGCTGGAGGTTGGGTTATGGGTCTCTACATCCACTGGAGGATCAGGGGCATCTAGAACAACAGGACAATATTGGTAAAATGTATGTTTTTATATATTTATATGTACATAGTTGAAGATGTTTTTACGTTTCTGGTCCTCAGCAATGACTGGGTTTTTCAGCTCAATAAACCCTCCTCCTCCAATCTTGTTGACAGCCTGGACTCTGAAGTAGTACTCTCCATTGGGGATCAGATCCTTGACATTCCAGCTGACTTTCTTCTCCCCGGACATCATGTTGACGTAGGTTCTTCTGCCAGCCTCACGCCGCTGTACACAAATCAAATATGCACAGTTAATGTTTAAGCTTTTTACTATTTTGAATTTGAAGTTGTTGATCTTGTCACAAACCTGAAGAACATAGTGGAGAATGGGGGTGCCACCATCGTAATTTGGAGGATCCCAAGACACTTTGCAGGAGTTCTTAGTGATTTCAGAAGCCACAATCTCCTTACAAGGACTAGGGAGACCTTTGCAAATAAAGGCAACATTTAATAAACCTTAATAAACTTTGATTATAAATGTGAATGCATTTTGGGGTTCAAGTACCAATGACTTTAACGTTGATGGTGGCACTGGCAGCTCCCAGCTTGTTCTCCAGCGTCACTTTGTACTGTCCAGCATCAGCATGGAGACTGCTGTCGATTTCAAGGTGGCAAGAAAGATACTCTTTCCTGTAGGATACAAGCAATATTAATCAGCAATCAATTAACCATTTGTTTCTCATTGAGACTGAATGTAACTTTGCATAATTACTGCTTGATTTTTTTACCTGAAGGTAAGGCGTTCATCAGCCTTCAGCTCTTTGCCATCTTTGTGCCATGTGATTTTGGGAGAAGGAACAGCTCTGAAAGGAACTGGGATGTGCATCTTCTCTGTCTCCACTACAACCAAATCCAGAGTTTGGAACTCCAGTGTTGGGTTACCTGTAGAAAATTGAGAAAGATGGTTTGTAATAACACTGTATGGTAGTATTTAGAACATTAGCACTTTTGGTTACATAGACAAAACAGTGAGGAGAATAATTTCTTACAGTCAGACTCTTTTGCAAATACATTCTCGGAGATGTCAGAAGGTTCACTGACTCCCGCAGAATTTATGGCTCTGACTCTGAGGATGTACTCCTTTTCAGGTATAACTCCCTCCTCCACACGATACTTCAGCTCCTTCACTGGACGAGAGTTGACTCTCATCCACTTCTCAGTGCCAGCCTCGCACATTTCAATGTGGTATCCGGTGATGGTGCAACCACCATCCTGGAGTGGGGGTTTCCAGGCGATGGACAGGAAATCTCGGCTCGCTCCAGTCACATGCAGCTCAATGGGAGGTGATGGGACACCTGTTGAGGAGATAACGTGTTCAAGCCTCACTGTTTATATTAAAACATTAGAACACTGACTGTGGCCTATAGGTCTTACCAGTGGGGTCTTCAATAGTCAGAATCTCAGTAGGCTCACTGGGATGTCCCACACCGGCCTCATTCTCGGCACGAACCTGGAACTGGACCTCTGTGCCCTCAATGACGTCTGTCACTCTGTACTTACAGTCTGGACCAGAGGTCTTTCCACATTTCATCCAGCGGGTTCCAAGTTTCTCCTTCTTCTCAATGGAGTACCTGTAGGAACAAGCAAAATTGCACATTTAATGCTAAATCTATTTAAATATATAGTATAGCATGGATATTTTCCTTTAATGCCTTCAGTGTCACTGGAGACCTACCTGAGTATGGGTCTGCCACCATCATTTTTAGGCTCCTCCCACATCAGATCCACATAGCGCTTGGTCACAGCATTGACAGTGAGTCCGTATGGTGGACCAGGAGTAGCTGCAAAAAACCAAAATCGATTAATATTGATCCAAATGATACTATGCTACGCATTGTTTTTGTGCTACACATTGTGCTTATAGCTGTCTTCTAACTTACTGAAAGTGTCTTTAGCCAGCACAGAGTCCTCAAGTTCACAGAAGGGTCCAACTCCAACAGAGTTCTCAGCTGCCACTCTGAACACGTACAGGGACCCCTCATTCAGTGGAGTCACTGTGTATTTGAGCTCCTTCACAGTAGTGTCCACAGCCTGCCAGCCCTTGCGCCTCACGTCTCTCTTCTCCACCACGTAGTTGGTGATCTTAGAGCCTCCATCACGCTCTGGGGCAGTCCACTTCAGCTCAGCACTATTGCGGCTGATGTTGACAACCTCCAGCCAGCGAGGGGCAGAGGGAGGGTCTGGGTAGAGAAGAAAATAGTAATCTTACAAATCTGACTAACATTTGCTGTTTTTGTATTGACTGTTTCATGATAATATAATATAACTTTATAGTCTTACTGAGTCTCTCTTTGCAAAGGACGGGGTCACTTGGTTCACTCGGTTCACTCTCTCCAGCCACGTTGACTGCTCTTACTCTGAAAGAGTACTCCTGCTTCTCCATGAGCCCCTTGAGGAAGTACTCCAGAAGGTTGATGTTTTCAGCCACGCGGATCCAGTCCATGGTGCCGCTCTTCAGCATCTCAATGATGTAGCCCTCAATCTTTGCACCACCATCATGCTCTGGCTTGGTCCACATCAGGAAGCACGAGGTCTTGGCCACGTCCTTCACTGTGGGCTTACCAGGAGCCCATGGAGGATCTAGAGACCAGGTACAATGTTAGTTTCTTAATTCACCAAGCAAACATGATTATTAAAGTACTATAGTGTTGAAGCTGATTATTTCATACCAATTGGGTCCTTGACAAGGATTGGATCTGTCTCCTTGCTTGGTTTTCCTGTTCCAGCCAAATTCTCAGCCAGGACTCTAAACTTGTACTTCTTTCTGGTGGGAAGACCTTTTACTCTGCAATGGACAAAACAAAAAATGTTTACTTATTTAACTTGACTATTTTGCTATTGCAGTGATTCACACTCACCTGTAGTTAGTGTCTTTGATTGGCAGCTTGTTGCATCTTATCCATTTGTCATGGTCTGCTTCATATCTCTCTACCCAGTAGCCAGTAATGGGGCTGCCTCCATCCTCATCTGGCTCGTACCATGCCAGGGTCAAGGAGTCCTTAGCAATGTCTGAAGCCTCCAGTTTGTAAGGAGCCCCAGGAGTGTCTGAAGAAAAACATAAATAAATAAACCAGCATTCATGCCAATGGATCTTGAAAAGTTGAATATCATTTAATTTTCTCACCAAATGGATATCTAGCAATAATAGACGGGTGCTCAGCTGGTAAGCCGACTCCAAACTGGTTCTCAGCAAAGACCCTGAAGATGTACTCCTTGAATTTGATAAGTCCGACGGCTTTGTATGTAGTTTGTTTCACAGTTGAGGAAAGGCGGTGCCAGATTTCACTATCGACAGCACGGCGCTCCACAATGTAGTTTGTGATACGGGAACCACCATCATCTCTGGGAGGGTTCCAGGCCAAGAAGCAAGACTCGTTTGTGATCTCAGAAATGTCAAAAGCAGCAGGGGGGCCAGGTTTGTCTATAGAAAAATAATTCATTGTTACAAACAGTTTTAGTATGAAGATTATATGGGTAATTTCAACACTAAATACTTACCAAGAATGTTGACATCAACTGTTGCTGTGGCGCGCCCGCAGCTGTTGGTAGCCTCAATAATGTAAGTAGAACTGTCGTCTCTCTTGGTTTTGGCAATAGTAACAATGGAGTGTCCTGGTTTGGTGTCAATGCTCACTCTGTCATCAGCTTTGAGAACAAGATCGGCCTTGGTCCACTTCACGCGAGGCTCTGGTTTACCAGTCACCTCAGCTGGAAGCTCAATCTTGCTGCCACCTTTAGCGGTCAATCCAGCCAGCAGTTTGGCATCAAGCTGGATCTCTGGAGGTTCTGTGGGGACAGAGCACATGGAATTGTAACATGATTCTTTTAGGTGCCTTTTTCAACCTGATATGTGGTAGAAGTGCTCCCTCTGGTGTTCAGTTTAAAATGTGACATCATATGAGCAACAGACATAAGAAAATAGCCAGGAGTAGTTATAGTACCTTTAGGATCAACAGCCTGGATCTCATCTGTGGCCTTGCAGGGTCGGCTGGCTCCCAGTTTGTTCAGGGCCCGGACTCTGTAAGCGTACCACTGGCCCTCAATGAGACCGGTCACCTGGCACTTCAGCTCTGTGACCATATCTCCACACGCTTCCCACTTATCAGTTCCTCTCTGCAAACGATCCACATTGTAACCACGGATACCACTGCCGCCGTCATATTTGGGAGGCTCCCAGGTCAGGAAGATACCACTGGCAGACTTATCTCTCCACCTCAGGTTCTCTGGAGGGTCAGGCACGGCTAAGGATGAAAAGAGTAGTGGGTTAGAAAAACATAATTGATCTCTTTTTAGTATATAGATAAAACTAACAACTAAATTTAGAATGACATTTTTTTCTCATGTGACTTACTGGCAGGAGATGACACGTTGACAGGCTCATCAATGTATGCAGGCTCTCCTGGTCCACACTTGTTGCATGCTGTAACTCTGAACAAGTATTCCTTTCCTTCAACAACATCAGTCACAGTAAACTCCTGATCCTGGATTCCTGTCACCACCTAGGAAGTCAAGTGATGACAAATATTACATCAACAGCAATTTGACATTTTTATTTCCATAATTTGTATTTTCAAAGCTTTAACAATCTATCTTACCTTGACCCAGGTCTTGCGGGACACATCACGTTTCTCAACCTGGTATCCGGTCAGTGGGCTGCCTCCATCATGTTCAGGAGCCTCCCAACTCAGGTGGACGTGTTGGCGTGTCACCTCCAGGACCTTGAAGTCTTTGGGTGCACTGGGGGCAGCTATAAAAAAGAACAATTCAAGGGGAGTAAACACTGTCAAATAATTCAACTATTAAGTTATATGGAGATTTTGGTTATAACTTACCAATTACGTTGACCTCAATTTCTCCAGATGCAGAAGCAACATCATTTTCAAGAGTCAAAGTGTAAGTGCCTTTGTCTGGACGAACACTTGGAGTGACAACCAGCTCTACAAAAGTGGACTTGGTTGTCGTGGTGACACGCTCATCTTCCGGGGTCAGCTGCTTCTCTCCAAAGGTCCACTTGGCGACAGGAATGGGGTATCCCGTGATGGGAACTCTGATAGTCAGAGGCTGGGGAACAATCACCTCCAGGCCATTTTTGAAAGCGCTAAGGTCAAAGGTTGGGGCAACTAGAGAAGAAACAATGATAAAATTGTAATAATACTTATATTTCTTCATAAGAAAACCATATTACAAGTTATTAAGAAGCTAAGGTATGCTTATGTTTTCATGTTTAACTCACAGTGTGGGTCGTCGGCCAACAGAGGTCCAATTGTGTTAGAAGGATCAGAAACACCAGCAGCATTTTCAGCCATCACTTTGTAATTGTATTTGGTTCCATATTTCAGCCCAGATACCTTTAGAAACAAATAGTTCAATTTGAGTCCATTCAGAATAGAAATTTTTTTTTAGTTGTTACAAAAATTTTTTTAGTGTGTACCTTGTAGAAGAGGTCAGGGCACAGGCGAGCGTTGCAGCGCAGCCATTTGTCAGTGCCATCTTCACAGCGTTCGATTATGTATCCAGTGATCATGCTACCACCAGTCCTCAGAGGAGGATCCCAGGTGAGCTGTACAGAGCTCTTGTTCTGGTCATGAGGAGTCAAGTTCAGAGGAGGACTAGGACACTCTGTAACAAAGAAATTACCCAATTCAGTAAAGTTACAAGAGAATATTTAAAAATAATAAAAAAAATCTAAAACAAATTACATACCAATAGGATCCATGATCTTGACTGGCTGAGAAGCAGCACTGGGTTTTCCAACACCAGCCTTGTTTTGAGCCTTGACTCTGAAGATGTATTCTTTGTTTTCAATGACATCATTGATGATGGCGGTGAGCTCATCGGCTTTGGTCACCTGAACTGGAGACCACTTCACAGATGTCCTGTCTCTCAGCTCAATAATATAAGATGTGATGGGAGAGCCACCATTTGATACAGGGGGTTCCCAGCCAACAGTGCAGCCAAACTTAGTCACATTTCCAACGATAACATTCAGAGGAGCATCAGGAACATCTAAAAAAAATAATTTGATCATCATTATACTGTCAGCCAAGTATTTTTGCCAAACAATGTTCTCCATATAGTTAGGACTGTGTATTAAAGTGTATTAATCTTACCAAATTTGTTCTTGGCCTGCACTGGTTTATCTGTCTCTACCAGTGGTCCGCTGCCGACACGGTTTCTTGCACAGACTCTGAACAGGTACATAGAGTCCTTCTGCAGGGCTGTCACTGTGTACTCTGGGCTCTCGGCATGGTCCGTGGCCAGTGTCCAGGTCTTGCGCTTGACATCGCGTCTCTCCACAATATATGAAATGACTTTGCTACCTCCGTC
The DNA here is from genome assembly GCA_036025195.1 of Hypseleotris klunzingeri. NCBI lineage: Eukaryota > Metazoa > Chordata > Actinopteri > Gobiiformes > Eleotridae > Hypseleotris > Hypseleotris klunzingeri. The sequence goes on from JAVQJW010188699.1 coordinate 23,534, forward strand.
GCTCTCCGGCTCCTCCCAGGCAAGGCTCACCTCACCGTCTGCAGTATCTACAACCTGCAGGTTCTTTACTGGTCCCGGGACATCTAGGTAAAGAAAACAATGGAAAATGATTTATGACGTGTTAATAAAAAATATTTTTGTTAATAAATTCCAATGTCTTTCTACTCACCAATAACGTCCAGATTAATAAAGGCCTCTCCCTCGCCATGCTTGTTCTTGATAGTAATCTTGTATCGGCCCTGGTCAGACTTCTTGGGGTCCTTAAGTCTGTACTCGGTGCGGTCAGAGGAGGTGTAAATGTTGTCTTTGGCCAGACTCAAGTTGTTGTACAGCCAATCGGCTTTAGCTTGAGGATAGGCACTGTAGGGCACTGCCATGACGATGGGTTTACCGACATCAGTCACATAGCTCTGGTCTGTGGTCTTAATTTGAGGCACGGCTAAAGGACAATAGGGAAATGTCAATACAAGTAATGGACATGAACAAAACAAAACTTCTATATATTTTTTGAGATTTCATATTTTGTTTCATACCTGCCAGTTCAAGTTTGGCCTTGGCATCTTTGTCCTTCACCATGAGCCTGTACTCTCCCTGGTCGCGGGGCCTGATCTCACAGACCTGCAGCCTGTGGACTTTGCCCTCACTCATCATCTGGTACTTATCACCCTGGACTACAGTCATGTTGTTCCTCAGCCATTTCACTTCCACTCTGTCCTTGTTAAGCTCGACCTCAAAGACAATATCTGAACCTGGGGGCTCAAACACGTCCTGGGGAGGCCTGATAATCTCCACTGGGGTCTCTGTGGCACAAAATCAGGGACATTTTTGGTTCCGAATTGATTTAAAATTTAAGTAACATTTAGTTGAGCTCCGGTAAGAGTTTATTACCTTCAACAAACAGCCTGGCTCTGGATCTCTTCTCATCCACACCACAGGCATATTCACATTCATCGTCTGGTCTGCACTCCATGATACGCAGGGTGCATATTTTGCCCTCCTTTTCAAATTTGTATCTGTTGAAAATGAAAAAGGTTAGTAATTTAATATTATATACTATTAGCTAATCACTGTTAATTTTACAGGATCACAAAAAAACAATGTTAAGTCTTTCAATTCCTCACCTGGGTCCCTCTCTGATCTCACGTCCATTCCTGTACCACTTGACTTCAGCCTTTTCTTTGGTCAGTTTGCAAGAGAACTCAGCATTTTCAAACTCTGTGATGGTCTGGTCCTTAAGTTGCATGGCGAAGTCTGTGGGAGCCTCGCTGATGATAAGTTCAGCTGTGGATTTACTCTCTCCAGCCATGGCGGTGTACTCGCCCTCATCAGCCAGGGCACAGTCCTTAATGGTCAGGGTGTGCTTGTCTTTGTCCACTCTGTACACGATGCGCTTGCTGAAGGTAATCTCCTCGCCACCTTTCATCCATTTGATTGTGGCATTGGGTCGGCTCACTTTACAAGAGAAGCTGACTGTCTTCTTCTCCTGGGTGTCAATGTCCTCAAGAGGGGCCACAATCCTAAGGCTCTCCTCTAAACAAGACAAAACACATACGTTATAATAGACTTTTCCCCTGTACAAAAAAAGAACATAAACTTTTACTGAGTGAAATTCACACCTTTAACTGTGAGTTTGCAGGAGCTCTTGGCCTGCTCTCCTCTTTGATTGGTCAGGTTGATGCTGTACTCGGCTTCATCTCCCTTCTGGGCCTCTTTGATTCTGAGGGAGAAGACGTTGTCTCTCTGGAGCATCACGTGTTTGCTGCTCTCAAACAGAGTCTCATCGTTTTTCAGCCACTTGGCCTTGGCTCCCTCAGAGTTCACTTCACAGTTCAGGACGATCTCCTGTCCCTCCAGGACCTCGGAATCCTTCAGAGGGGTGATCACCTTCAGTTTTTCTGCAGTGGACAAATTATTTATTACTAATTAGTTATTAGTTTTGAGTAAAAAATCAGAATAGCATATTATTTTAAACCTTCCACTGCAAGCTGGATTTTCGCGAGGTTTGGAGTTTTCCAACCTCACGAAAATCCATCATGGACCGCTCCAATACACATTGTTCGACTCGACTCCACCAGTGGTGCGGACCAATCATGTGACTGTATTTCCCGTGAGTGGGCGGGCTTTAGCTTTGCCGACAACAACAAGCCTTTCAGTAAAGTGTTTTAGCAACATGCTAACACTGAGAGACATAATGTATGCTGCTATACTTTTACAAAAACATTCAAAATCACCCAGCAATAAATTATAAAACCATTCACTAATTTAGCAGTTCCTTGTTTGGCTACGTCATAGCTGTCGCTGTTTTGCGCTTCAGCCAATCAGCTCTTTCCTGAGCGGACATGTTTCCAAACAGAGCGATTCCAGATCCATGTGCAGCACTCCGAAGAGCAGAGGGCTACACATCGATCTGGCTTTTGCCAGGTTATTTTATTTTGTTAGATAAATGTAATTTGGACAATGTGGAAAAGTGAGCAGGGCTTACCGCGGACAGTAAGGTCAGCACTGGCTCTGGTTGCTCCAATCTTCACCACATATCCACCCTCATCTTTCAGGTCGGTGGTCTTGATGATCAGTGTTCGTCTTTTACCGTCAGCGACCATTTGGTATTTGTCACCAGCCTCAAGCTCCTTGTCACCTTTCATCCATTTTACCTCAAAGGTGTCCTTGGAAACGGAGCAAGTAAACTCTGCCTTCTGGCCCTCGACCACTTCCTGGTTCTGAGGTCTAGAAATGAACTCGGCAGCCAACTCTGAAACAGGAAGAAGAAACAAAAATCAGTTTTATTTAAATTACAAAAATGGACAATTAAATCAACTCCTTAGAAAATGAGAATGAATTCAATTCAATGCATACCATTAATCTTGAGGTTGCCAGAGGTCTTGATACTGGAGCTAAGTCTGCAGTTGTATTCTCCAGCGTCGTCCATCTTGAGGTCCTGGATAAGAAGGATGCGTCTCTTTCCGTCTACAATATGCTCATATCGGCCACCCTCGGGCAGCTCTGTGTCTCCTTTGTACCACATCACATCAGCGCTGGGTTTGGACACCTCACAGATCAACTTCACGCTGTCTGTCTCTGTTCCCTCCACGTTGGCCAGATTCTTAGTAAACCGTGCCTCCTCCTCTGTAGAGACAAGCAACCAGTTCAGTATCAAAACATATTCCCATTCAACTGGTTTACAAGTAAGCTAGGTAATAAATCTTACCAACGACAGTGAGCATGCCGGAGGACTTAGAGGTCTTTGCGTCACATTCATATTCAGCCTCATCATCAAATGCAGACTTGTGAATGATGAGAGTGTGTAGGCGACCTTGTGCAATAATCTCATACTTCTTTCCCTTTCTGATTTCACTTCCGTCTTTAAACCAGCGGACCTGAGGCACAGAATTTGGAAGGTTTTCATGTTGTGCAGTTTAAGTGACAGATACAGTACAAAAATACAGACATAAATATACAATATACTGTATATTTTTGGAAAGGGGACTCACTTTTAAGTTTTCTCTGGACACTTCACATTCAAACTTAGCAGATTCCTTCTCTCTGACCTCGACATCATGGAGCGGCTTAGAGAACTCAACATGTGGAGCTGAGCAAAAATAAGCATTAATATAGTTTTAACATCTTAACTATGAACACATGTCACTGTAAGATTTTAAAATATAAGGTGAAAACAATTACTAGTACTCACGCTCAACATTAAGGAAGCAGGAAGTTTTGAAGTCTTTGGCGTCACAGGTGTACGTCCTGGAGTCTTCAAGAGTGCAGTCATGAATGAGAAGCGTTCTCTTGCGGCCTTCAACAAGTATCTCGTACTTCTTAGTCTTGCGGATTTCTTGTTCATCTCTGAGCCATAAGACCTCAGCATTTTCTCTGGTAACTTCACATTCTAGTGTTGCAGTGGCTTCCTCTTCAACTGTCTGATCCTCCAGTGGTTTTGAGAACTCTACTGGTGGCTCTGAATTAACAGATAAGAGAAAGACATTATTACATTGCTTACTATATTGCATGCATTAAGGGGTTTGGATTATGCAAAAGTTCACTTTACCCTTTACAGTGAGATTAGCCTCTATCTGGAAATCTTTAGCAGAGAGTTTGACCATTCCAGCTTGGTTCATCTGAACATCGCGCAGAGTCAGGCTGTGAACATTGCCGTCAGACTTCAGCACCACCTGTCAGGCAAAAACAGGGTTTAATTTGCTCTAAGTACATCATAAATTTTAAGTGCAACTCATTAAAAAGTGGTCAGAATGTGTCTGTTATGTGACCCACTGACAATAATAGAACATTGTCAGGTGAATGCCACCTGTTACTGGTTCAGTCAATTCAATTTAGGGAGTTTAACAAGTTAAATAAATACTTATCCACCTAAAAAGCTTATGTAAATAGATAACAAAGCCCATGTTTTTACATTTAAATATTCATACTTTTTATGAACAAATTCTTTGCTCAGAAGTTGCTACACTAAATGGCTGCCTTGTATAAGATTACAAAAAGACTGATAGTGCTGTCAGCCATATTTGCTACTCTTTCTTTTCAATTTCTATACTACACAGAGTAATATTTATGTTACATGTCTGTAGAAGATCTGTAGGCCAAGCCCTGACAGCTAAAAAGAACATTGGCAGCTGCTTTCTCCACCACCAGATTTAAACCATGCGACCTCTTGACACCGCGCTGCTTTTACACATATTCACTCACTGTATGTCACAGACCAGTGACTCGCTCAAATGGAAGCCACCATATAACCACAGAAATACTGGGCAAAGACTGCTTACTGTTAGAACTGTTACAACATTCTTATGGAAATGGTAATATGTCAATAGCATTGTAATAATTTGCAGTTTACTTTGTTAGTGTATTTATGAGTGCAATGTGTTAATTACTTGTTATTTTAGTTTACGTTCTCGTAAACCCTTTGTTGTTGTCCAACACAGTTTGACAGGCTTTTACTTTAAGGCTAAAATAAAAAATGATTTAAGGTAGTGTTAAACCTAAATATAAACACTATATATAAATAAATATATACTGCAGTGTGATATAAATATATACAATACAGACATTTTTTCCATCTGTTTTTCCATTTTGTTTATTTTTAACTGTTAGTAGTATATAGAATAATTTTACAGTTTTTCTTGTTTTCAAGCCAATTTAAAACCACGCTAAACAAACTGATGTACAAAACATATCCTGTTTATTTTTTTACATATTTTGTTGAACACAAAACCATTGAATTCAATTTCAGTTTTTTCAACCATATTTTCCTAACAAAATGTGTCAGCATGCTGTAAATTACACATGCATGCTCAATATCAAATGACAGTGGAAACTCAGTGCACTCGGGTTGCACAACCAATAATCAAACTAATCCCACTTTTTCTCCAGATATTATTACCGGATTCTTTGATGTCTTAAGTTCACTACTGAGCCATCACATGGGGAAAAAACATTTACAGAACAGTAAGTGATTTTGAAAGGCAAAGCTGTCATATAGCTCTTGTTGCCACCTGCCCTCATGTAGCTGTTAAAAATAACCCTCGAGAAACGCTTGCAGGGCAGAAAAATCTCCCTCCTGCGTTATCTCAAAACCAGGATCGAATCTCTGCTAGTATCCTGTCCCAACTCAGGTCCTTATATGAAGACATAGATGAACACATTGCCCTAAGGTAAAGGGACAAACAAAAGGGGGCCTGGGACAAACCAAAACTTAAATTGATCAGGGGTAGATTGTCTCTAGTGGTGGCTACAGGAAGTGTGAGTGAGAGTTTGTGATGCATGGACATGAACTTACTCTGTCGCTTGGTTCCAGCTTTGTACCCTCAAGGAACCACTCGACAGCAATGCCTTCGAAAGACAGCTCACACTCAAAGGTGGCGGTCTCTCCAGCGGTGACGATCACATCATTGAGAGGCCGCTTCAGGCCGATCACTCGGGCTTTGGATTGGGGAGAAGACATAGTTAGCTCCCCCCAAAACAAGTTTTTAGATCCCAAAAAGATCCCAAACAGAAAGAGAAACGGCTAATCCTTAATGGTTAATCCGCATGGTGTGGTTGAGCTGAAGGCAGGCCGCTGAAGCCCTCAGGCCAACTAAAGACAGCTACAGTGGGACTTGGCACTGGGGGGGTTAGCTCATTAGCATACGTTCTAATAGAATATGTATGTGACCGGCAGTAACCAGTAGGATCCGGGGTCACGTCCTGCCCCACTGCCAGTCACTGAAAACCTGCTCTAGAAAAGGCATGCATCTTCTAAAATAACCAAGCCATCTGATTGGCTGAGAGCCCACCTCTGCCAAACCCATCAGAGCTACAACAGAGCTACAATCTGTTATTGTCAATCAAAGCCTGCAATTTTCCTAGAAAAGAAAAAAATGCGTAATTACCCAATGTAACGCAATAGAAGTTACATCACTTTGCCATTTGAGTGTTGTAACGCCTCCATGTTATGGTGTTTTGGAAGTTTAGGTTGTCAGTTTACATTAACAAGTGGTATCAAGTATTTACAACAGACTGCTTCACATGCCTGAATTAATGCTTCTTTATGACCAGTTAAGATAGCGTGCTGACAGCTGGAGCAGGAGATGGATGTTTGTTTTATCACTTGTCACTTATTATCTGCTCAGCACATTATCTCCTCTCATCTGCTGGCCACACATTAGGCCAGTCTATAAACTACTAATTCACTATCAGCAAGGTGAGGAAACCATGACTAAAACGTGACACAGAATTTCCAATCCCTTTGGTCAAACGGAATGCATTTACAGTAGCTCAATATCAAGGAATGTTTTCCACCTTTCACCCTGAGATGAGCTGAGGACTTGGCATTCCCTGCCGAGAAGTCCACGTTTCCTGCCATGTCTTTATGGCAGTTGAAGAGAATCAAAATGTGATGGGCACCCTCCTCTTTAATATCCACATCCTACAACAACAACAACAAAAATGCAACCGTTTTATGTGTAAATGGGGAATCTTGACAGTACATTTTAGTTTGCATTTTGGAAGACTGTAATCTTACAGCAGATGGCATAAGAGTCTCCCCCTTCAGTTTCCATGTAGCATGTAGGTCATCAGCAGAAATCTCAATCTCAAACTTGGCAGTCTCAGTCTCAGCGACCTCCACACTGTAGAGAGGTTTTAGCACCTTGATGTCGCGGTCTGCAGAGGTTTAAACACGCGTTATGGACGAACAAACAGACAGACAGTTGTAACACAACTGTGAACAATAAGCAAACAAAGTAGCTGTCCCTCTTAGATAGAGCGACTTACAATATGCATACAAGCAAGACATAGTTCCAGTAAAAATCCAACCGCATACATTTTTCCTTCACTATCCAGTAAACCTAATCTAGTCTAGACTCATTTAATTTAAAGGTAACTGTAATTTAAAACTAAAACAAAATAAATCAAATCCAGCATATTAAATGGCAGACATGCATGACACTGGCGCAGTGGGTAGGTGCTCATCCTACCACAACGTTGCAGGCTCGAGTACCTGCCCGAGCGCATACAGACGTTGTGTCCCTGGACAAGACACTCAACCCACATTCCCAATGAGCATACTATTGTTATGTCCCTGTGCAAGTCACTTGCTAGTGAATGAATATGCTTGTGTGATTGGTGTTGGATGTAGTTGGATGGGCTGTAGGCGCAAACTGGAGGCCACGCTTCCAAACAGTGTGGGTGATTGTGGTGTGAATGAATAATGGATTTAAAATGTTAGCTTTGAGAAAGAAGTATGACATTGAAAAGCACAATATACTTGGGCTTGAATGTAAAAATGAATGTTGAATCTAGAATAAATCTAATATTTATTATTCTGATTATAACCTGCTTAATTAATGCACAATGATGATTATTAAATGTACATAAATACTTAATAGGCATCTTACAGACATTTACATAAATCACAACTATGCCTTGTCCGATGCCTTTAAGTGTTTCCTATACATGTATAATACTCGAGATTGTAATGTATAATGTTGGATTATCAACAGGAATCAAACACAACAGACATATCTGATCCAGGAGTTCAATGCGAGACAAGCCATTGGTCATCTTAGTGGGCGGGGCCTGACTCGTCTGTCCATTGGGGGAGAACCTGAGATTGCTATTACCTTCGATGTTTAGATTAGCTGTGGTTTTGTCGGTGCCACAGTCACATGTGTAGGCCGCTATGTCGCTCTTGGCTGCCTTCTTGATGACCAGCATGCGCTTCTTGCCTTCTGACTGGAAGAGGATGTTCTTGGAGGGGTAGATTTCATTACCGTCTTTGAACCATTTGACTTCGCCACTCGCTTTACTCAACTCGCACATCAGAATCACCTCCTCCTTTTCAACAGCAGTGTAGTTCTGGAGCTTGGCTGTGAAGTACAAGTCACCCTCTGCAGAAGAAATGGGGGGAAAAAAATTGGTCAAGCAGCCAAAATATAATGAGCTACAATATTAAAAATATTGATAGAAGCAAGATTTCATAACTCACCAAGCACAGTGAGCATGGCCTCTGATGTCTTGCCCATAGCCTCCACTTTGATCAGGGATGTGTCATCGACGGTAACCTCCTTGAAGGCAAGCGTGTGTACTTTGCCTTCCTCAGACATATGCACCACTTTGCTGGGGTGCAGGCGGGCTCCATTCTTGTACCACACCACAGGAATGTTCTCGTGGGACAGTTCCACGCTGAACTCTGCCGTCTCACGCTCCTTCACGGTCACGTCTTTGATCGGTTTGACAAATTCAAGGCGGATACCTGATAAATACAGTTTTTAAACACATCGCTTAGTTGCAAAAATGGAAAACATGAATGGGGCATTAGAAGGCAATAGCATTCGTCTACCAAGAGCACAGGAAAGACAACCTGCTTTGACAGTGGTATCTCGTTTACCTTTAATAAATAGCTTTGCAGATGTCCTCTTATCTTCAGCTTCAAACATATACTTGGCTTCATCTTCATATCTGGCAGATTTTATGATAAGAGCATGTCTTGTTCCTTCTGTCACGAGCGCATACTTGTCATCATTTGACATTTCCTGAGATCCCTTTAGCCAACGGAAGCTTTTGGGTTTTCGAGAAATTTCCAGCTCAAATCTAGCCTCATCTTTTTCATACACATGAACGTCTGTCAGTGGTGTAATGAATGAAACTGGGATCTCTGTTGGTTCAGACAAACAGCATTAATTCCAGGGCTGGGGTTTTCAGGAAAAACAGGTCAGTGGGCTTAAACTATTCCACTGACAAAAACAAATGTAATAGTATTTACCCCAGTGTTGATGTAAATAACTATTACATTTCCAAAAGATAATTATTTGAAGACAAGAAGAAAGCCATGACAGCTGTAAGAGTTGTGAAGTAAAGCTCACCCTTCACTTTGAGGTTAGCAGAGCACTTAGCATTAGCGGCGCTAAATGAAATCTCGCCTGTCTGTGGAACTCTGCAGTTGTACAACACCAAAGTGTGTTTGGTACCGTCCTCCACAATCTCAATGTCCTGCAGGTGGCCCAAAAACTTTAGCAAATAATTCACAGAAACTGAAAGTGAAATAAACCACAATTAAGAACTGGGACATACAGCTGATGGGCTGAGGACTTCTCCATTGAGTTTCCACTGGCCGTGAACATCATCTTCGCTGAGCTCCACCTCAAAGCGGGCTGTTTCTCCATTAAATACTTCAATGCCATACAGTGGGCGGACCACAATAATGTGGCGGGCTGATGTTTAAAACAGGGAACAAAATTTTTACTCAAGACAAGGACACCACAAAACGTACAACTTATGAATATATGACAGGAAATAGAAGAACACTGCAAGAGTTCAAATTTCCACTTAAGGATGGACTCTTGCAAAGTGTTCCCAATATTTAGAAAGACAGACAAATTAGACAGAGACAAAAGTTGTGTAAAGTCAGGGGATGGTGAAGATGAAGGATGAGCAGAAGAAGAGTTGATAAAATAATGAGTTGAATCTGGATGGATTTTTACCTTCGATGTGTAGTTTTGCTGTGGTCTTGTCTGTCCCACAGTCACACAAATACTGCCCTTTGTCTTTGTCGGCTACTTTCTTGATGGTGAGAGTTCTGCGCTTGCCCTCAGCCTTAATCAAAAGCCCTTTTGAGGCTTTAATTTCTGTTTCATTGTGGTACCACATGACCTCCACGTCTTTGTTGAGCTCACACTCCAGAACCACCTGGTCTTTCTCCACTGCAGTGTAGTCCTGAAGTTTGACTGTGAAGTACGCGTCTCCCTCTGGAATGGGGAAATGTTCGGTTTGACACACACAATTTGACATAATACATTTAGATGGAACATAACAGAGGACAGACATTTAAAATGAAGATGAAGACAACTTGTAACATGTAACACATAAAAAGACATGTTTGTTTGGTGAGGACATACACTCATGGGAAACGGTGGAGTGAGCTGTGCTGAAGGAAACCAACAACAGTGGACGATGAGACACGCAGTTTTACCTATAACGGTCAGATTTGCCATGGAAGGAATCCCTTTAGCCTCTGCCTTTATTTGGCAAGTATCATCTAGAGTAACATCTTTCATCTCAAGCACATGTTTCTTTCCATCCACATGTGTGATGACAGTTCGGCTTGGATGGATTTTAACGTCGTTCTTGTACCATATGACTGGGATGTTGTCGTGAGATAGCTCTAGCTCAAAGCGTGCTGTTTTCCCTTCTTTCACAGTTTGGTCTTTTAAAGGTGATATAAACTTGAGCCTGATACCTATAATTGTATTAGTGGGGCATATTCATATGAGTTAGTTAAGAAATAGCGACAACCAACTCAATGAATAAAGGCAAATTGTTTATCTACTGGGCTTGTAGACTTACCCTCCACTGTGAGTCTAGCAGTTGACTTTTTGCCCAAAACCTCAATAGAATAATCATCTTCATCTTCAAACTCACAGCAGTTAATGACCAGCATATGCTTCTTTCCATCATCGATGATGTCAAACTTTTGGTCAGGGGTGATGATGTCACCCCCTTTGTACCACATGACCTTAGCCACATCTTTTGTGATGGTGCATTCAAACTTGGCCTGTTTCTTTTCAGGCACAGAAACATCCTTCAGTGGGACCACAAAGTCCATTTCGATTTCTAGGTTGGAAATAATACAAGTCCAAATACTTTAACAACACAAACAACAACACAGACTTGGCAAACACAAATAGTGGTCAGTTTACGTGTGCACTTTTCAATTGTGTTAATGAATCTGAATGTGTACAAATGTTACACAGGCTTGTTACATGTCTTCTTATTTAAGCTCCCAGTCTGCACTCCAGCTGTCTTGCCCTTTGGGTCATGTAACCAGCCTGCTTGTGGTCTGATCTTTTTATAAATCAGGGCTCACCATACAAGTTGTGGCCCCCGACTATTTAGATAATTCCTAATTACAACATTATCTCAACGTGTTGAGATAAATATTGATAATTAAAAAAGTGTATCAAAAAGCAATTTCCTCCTCTAA
>JAVQJW010188880.1:0-10792 GCA_036025195.1 Hypseleotris klunzingeri
ACAGGTCTTGTTTGTTTATATTTACAAAAACACCCTACACAATACACACACAAATGTCCATTGTTTTATAAAGATCACCATAATCCTGACCACATAAACAGTAGCATATAAAAACTATGACAATCAAAAAAACTGTGAAATGTGCATGTCAGTTATAAGAATAAGCACCAAAACGTAGTGTGAAATGATCATCTTAACTAATGTGAAATGTATTAGAACCTGAGGATTGGGGTGATAAATTGGTAGGTAGTCGGTAGGGAATCGTTTATATTTTTTGTGCTTACATATACAAAAATGAATCTGTATAATCCCTTTGACAATATTGCTTTACAAAGGTACATTCAGTTGTGCAGCTGTTTTTATCAGAATATAGCTGAAGGCTTAGCTGGTGCTAGGGTTGTCCATAGTTGCAATGAGATGGCAAAGATTTGCCCTCTGAGCTGGCGTCATATTTTCACTCAAGTGGACAATGCAGTCTGTTGCAATGTCAGGGTTGGCTTGGACCAGGCTAAAAAACAAAAATAAAATAATGCATTATTGTGTATAATGCTGTTATCAGAAGGCCTCTTATGAACCTGTGCATGTGTGTGTATGTGTGTGTGAATACCTTCGTATATGTTTAAGAGTGTTTTCTCTCTTTAGGTACTTGATGTTTTCGCGGATGACCGACCGAGTACCGTCTTCACAAGACAATTGTTTTTCTAGCCACTCAACTACGACTTGGTTATTATCCCAAAGGTAAGCCTGAAAGACATGCACAACCTCAATTATTAGAACACTATCCAATAATATTGTTTTGACTAACTGTATTTACATTGAAACTAATTATTAATCAGTTTCTTAGAATCAGCTCAAACCTTGACTGTCCCCTCTGTCTCAACAAACCAGCGGCGCAGCATCGAGAGCATGTTCCCATCCTTCAGTTCCTTGTTGGCCTGCAGTATTTCACCCTTCGCCACCTGCTCCAACAAAAGGCGCCGCAGACGCCAATAGAAGAACGTCCGTACATTCTTCCAATCTAAAATATCCTGTCAGTGTTGACAAAGAGCACATCAAATTACTGTATTGTCACAATTTTGATTGGCTCAGTATGTTTATTAAGGCTTACATTGATTGCACCCTTCTCATGCATCCTACCAGGGGTGTCATGGAGGTCGACAAACTGCACTGCCACCTGGTGGTAGATGGGCATCAAGAACTCCTCTCTAGCCTTCAGCTTTGACTCCAGCTCTTTGCACTCTTTTTCAGACAGCTCAGGGGAGGCTGGCAAACAAGGCACACCATTTAGTCACATATCAAAAGCAATCAGACAAAATTAGTTTCAAATTACCAAGTTGCTCAGCGAGACTAGCATAAACCGAATCAAGTCTTCTCATTGTCTTCAAAAGGTCTTTCCTTCTGAATTTAATCTCCACAGTGCCCTCTGCCTCCAGCACACCACCTCTAAAATGTAAAAGAAATAAAGATTTAAAGACAAACTCTAGGGTAGTATTACTATAGACTATTCACAAACCAGAATGCACCTGCTCTCACGGTCTGCATACATCTCCATGCACTCTGGGTTAATAGTTTGGTCAATCACCACCCAGGAGCCCCCTCTCAGCTCAGCATGAGGCGGGATGTACACAAGAACGGGCTGGTGGAAATTATGTAGGGCATCCACAATGTAGGCTCCAAACTTGAGTACTTGATCGTACATATCTTAAAACATGAAATTAATTGATAGTAATTACGGTTTCAGTTATACATCCAAACTACAGAAATGCTGTGACGTACCCTTCATTCCTCCAGAAAAGCCCCTCCAGTTTGCAAACACCATTAGAGGCAGTCGTTCACGGTTGAAGTCACTGATGGCCTGAGCAGTTTTAAACGCAGAGTCTGGGAACCACACCTGTCCGGCCTGCTGCAAAACCTGCAAAAAATTATATTGCAAAAAAAGGAAATTCACTCTAATTAAAATTAAATCGTCTATACACTTTATTTAAATGGAAAATGACTAACTTTAGACTCTGAATCCAAGTTGGCTGGATCGGCTGGTATAGTGAGCTCAACAGTGCGAGTTTCCACAGCAATGACACCAAGAGGTATTCCTCCTAATCTGAAAATTTACACAAAGTTAGCCACATTAAAAAACTTTTATCATAAGATAGAAGCCAAGATACTTACCGTGCCCTACCCACTACAACAGTTTGAGCCCAAGATCCCATAATCTCCATAAAGGAGCCATAGTCAAAGAATCCACTTTGCCAACCGCCTTTTGCTGCAAATAAAAATACATATTTGTGAATACACACTTATTTCTATACTATATTTTAAGAAAATATACTAACTTGGTCTTCCTGCCAACATCCATCTAGGGTCATATGGCGCTTTTGTTGGCGTGAACTCTATCTCCCTGTCCACAGGGTCCGTAATTGGTATAACAGGCACAGGGGAGTGTTTATTCTGGAAAAGACAAGTAAATAAGCAAAATAAAATGTGATTTGTTTTATAGCATTTTTACATTCAGCTACAATGTACCTTTGGCATATAAGAGAGCCATTGAAGAATAGTGGTAACTCCCTCAAAATCATCTGGCACAGTGGTGTGTGTCACTCCATTGTTGTGCATGATTTGGATTCCACCCAGCTGGTTGTTGGAGGTATATACTTCTCTGCCAAGAACCTGTTCAAACACAGAAGTGCACTTAGTCGACAACTCACTGCAAAATTTGATTGAAAAGAATTTACTAAACCCTCTAATAAGAAAGGTCATCAATCTGTATCCAACCCGTATTGTGGTATGTCTAAAAGAGTTTCCTATTATATCACAGTGGGAAAAGTTGCGCTTCCTCTTGTTTAAGTTGAGTGCTAAACCCAAAAAAAGTACTTCAGTCAAAAAGTTGTAAAGAGTAGCACATCTAAGTGATTCAAAAAACAGGACAGAGATACTCACATAAATGTTCTTTATTTGGCTACAACATATTGAGTAAACGCTTACGCGTTTCGGCTTGGAGCCTTCATCAGAGCGTTTACAGCTTAGTGTTCTGGCTTGCTTTTAAAGCCCATGGGTAAAAGTGTCCCAGGTGAATTGTGGGCGTAGTTAGAGTTGACCAATTACATTTTAGGATCTAGTCAATAGTTTCCTATTATAATTTTACAAATGTTGTGATTCAACAGACCTTGTTCAAAGCACCTGCTCCGGTTAGTATAATGTGAGAGTTCTCCACCTGGATCACCCTCTGTCCTAATCGTACCAAATACGCACCAATACCAATCGCTCGACATGTCACCTGTGAAAGAAATGTTTACTGTGAAATCGATTTGTTTCTGTTGGACAATGAATGGTCACATATAGAGTGTTGATGTAATGTCTTACCATACTGATAGTGATGATGTTCTCATAAGCTTCAGAGGTCTCTCCAGCAATAGTCCCAGAGCCTCGAAGGTTCTCAACCCCAAGACCATCCTCTGTCCCAATAATATCTGTGATAATATATCTGTGAAAAAAGTACTTTTTACATTAGCAACTTAATAAGTGCTTAAATGTTATTTTTCAAAAATAAAACAGGACAATTAAACATATATGACATGAGGCACCTGGACTCTCCCCCTTCCTCCACGTGGTGACAATGAACATAGTTGGTGGAGCTGATGCGTTTGTAGTCCTGAGGTGTCAGGTAAAGGTACTTAAATCCCTATGGAGAAATTGTCCTATGAATAAGTGATATTACTATGTTTCCCAATGATAGACAGATTTAGACTTTTACCTTGTAGGGGTCAGAGGGGTCTATCCAGGCTACCTGAAACATGTGTTTGACCTCTTCAGCGAGGCCGATACGAGCGCCGCTGTTGGCTGAGATATAAATACGAGGAATGCCTTCAGCTCGAGCCAGCTCTGACGCCAGGCGGAACAGTTCATCCTCTTGAGGACCAAACGAACCAATCATGTGCGTGATGTCATTACAGATGACAATAATATCCCGACCCTCGGGGAACTCTGGAGTTTTCATTCTCATCTTGAAAGCCACCATTCCCACCTGATATACATGAAGAGTCAGTATTATTATGAGGAGAAAGCCAAGTGCAACAGTTCAAGAACATTTCACGTACATGATTATCTCCTGGCAGACGATTCATCTGTACCAGCCGCCCTTCTGGATCCAGCACCAGCTCAGTACATATCAGCACATCTTTAGGAGCTTTGTCTTTTGGTTCCCACAAGTTGAACAGCGCCTAATGTTAAGTAAAACCATTAGGAATGTGTATGAGGCCGATGGATGTACGTAATATACAATTATTACAGTACCTGTCTGAACATCTCAGGAAAGTCATAGACATACGTTGTGCCCAGAGTTTGGGCTTGAAAGCGCTTGGCCTGTAACAGGTCTTTGGTCACATAGGGAGTGTTGATGAGCATCCCATGAAGAGGACCCTGCTTTTCACCATATGACTGGAACATTATCTTAAAGAGTTCAGATAATAAGAGAACAGTTTTAATGATTACATTCAGTTCACATTGAAATTATGTGAAAGTTGTGATTCTGACTTGTGAAGAAGTTGAATCGACCACTTCTTTGTACAGGCTGATGTCTAAATAGTAGCCTGACTCGTTTGTCAGAAACAAGCGGATAGGAATGGCCAGGCCGTTGCTCGTTTGCCGAATGTTGATCTTGAGCTCAGCCTGCAGCACACGCAACTTCCACAAGCGGCTGCCGTAGCGCATTACCATAGAACGGACAGACTCCTCAATCTGAGGTCACAAAAGACATTTTCAGATATAGAAATAGTAAAGATCTATAATTATTTGTTTATATAAAAACTCAAACAAAACCGACCTTGGATGGATCCATGATGACTGTTGGAACAAAATTAAGGAAGATGTGGTTACAGTCCGTGCGGACAGTGGTGTTACTGAAAGCAACTTCCAACTCATCCATAGCTTCCAGCAAGAGACGCTCTCCTTCATTTTGAAGATACTCAAAGGATGCTTCCTGTATGGAATTTTAAATGTTGTTTCAAGTGTGCAATAACAAACATTTGTGTGTAATTCTGAATATTAATAGCTTTGTTACTTTAGTGATTAGATCAGAGTGGCGTATGATGGCTCGTATGAAGAATCGATAGTCAGTAACTTCAGCTCCCTCCTGAACATGAGCCGCTCCAAGATAAAGATGCATTTTGTGGTTTTCACAGGGAACAGCCTTTAGGTCAAAGTTCCTCATACGATTGAGTTCCAGCTGAAATGCTAAAGCTGGCTCCAGATGTCTATAAATACGATCCTCAAGGAACTAAAGTTTAGGAAAAAAGACCATTGATTTATAGTCTTGACATCAAGGAGATTTGTTTTAGTGAAATTAACTTACTTCATCTCTTGCTCTGAAAGTGAAGAACTTAGGAAACTCTCTCTGTTAAAAAAACACCAAGATAAATGTATAAATTATAAACAAAAATCTACAGTTATTTTCGGTAATAAAGTTATTGCATATACTGAGTATTGATACCTTTTGTGCAACCAAAAAGGTGATTCTCCTGATACCATAATCAAAAAGCACTGATTTCTGTTGAAGCGTATAGCACATTTGTCATTAGTTGGCTAATACAACATGGCTTTATTATTCAGGTAATCCCGATCTTAATTACTAATTTACCTTTGACTGAGTGAAGTCAGTAAAAGCTGTGACCAAGGCATCATCGTCCTCTGTGTCGGCTGTTTTTAAGGACACATTAATGATGTGAATAGGATTCTCTCTTGACCTCTGTAAAAAAGACAGAAACTGTAATGTACACTGACAAGAAACAGAAATACTGTAAGTAGTGAAAAAAGCGTACTTTGAAGTTATCCTCATCATACAAACTGGATTCTGAGAAAGATGAATTTTCCAAGAAAGAATCGGCAAAGCTGGCAAGAACTTCATCAAAGTTTCTATGAAGACATATATAACAGGTAAGTATTATCTTCGTGCATGGGTCAGTCACTGGTCTGAAAGTCTCGTCTAAAACATTACCTTTTCAAGTCGTCAAAACACTGCAAAGCTACCATGGCGCCCATGCGCTGACAGGGGGGAGACAGGGCCCCTTCCAGAAACAGCTCACTGCTCTGTCGCCTAATTTTGAACTGGCTTGAATTGCTCGCTGGAACAGGAATCCTAAGAAACAGTTAAACAGAAGAAGGAAAGTAGAAGGACTCTCAAGTTGTTTGATTACCAGTTTGATTTTCAAATTTTGATATACAGCAAGCAAATATACAGTACCTTTGTACCATTTTTCAAATCTGTAACAATTTGGTGCATTCACATTTTACAATTACTGAATAATTACATAGCAGTACACTTGATATAGCAGCTGTTGGATCTGTATAGAAATCAAATAATTTGTTTTATCATTTGTAGCAATGAAAATTTCAGACTTGCGGTTTTTGAGAAGTACATGAATTGATGAAAATAGACTTCCCAAAAAGGTTTACATATGGTAAACAGGCTTTATTTATAAGATGCTTAACTACAAGTAAATTAGCTACAAATAATTACAAATAATTATTTCTGTTATAAATGAGCAGTGGGCAGCAGTACGGTGCATTCATCATGCATTACAGTGAGACATACACACAATCAGGAGCTTGTCTGGTTGGGAGGAGCTTTACTCTACCTGTTCAGAGTAGGGCTGCTCCCTCTGAAATAAGATCATTGACACATCAATATTAACAGTGGATGATCAGCGTCTTGACTTTAAATTTTGATTTTGTGCACGTTACTAATTTTGGGGGAGAAAGCAATAAGCAGCTACAGCTATAAGTCATCTGGCAGTTTAGAAATAATTCAGAGACTGGAAACTCTGAATTATATCTAAATATCACCATCCACAAAGATGAGAATATTACAAATCTAAAAATAAATAGAAATTGTACAAAAATGGTCTAAAAAAGCCAAAAGCAGATGTGATTAGTGAGGACATTTACCTGTTGGGATGTGATGATGGCAACATAAACTGAAAATCTACAGCACATGAACCGTCTTGGAGCTGGTGATGCTGAATGCTGTTTAGCTCATAAGCAATGTAACCTCTGCGAACATAAACCTTTAAACAAACGAGTAGGACAAGGCCAAGATGTAAGGAAATCTGGTGGCTGAAAACACAAATCACTTTACATTACTTTTACTTTTAGTACCTCCAATGCAGCCATGCACACAACTTGGTTGGAGTGATAAAAGAAGTTTGGCAACACGTCAAAAATTGAAGTTTCTGAAAGGATGAGTTTCTATAAAAAAGAAAACAGTTTAACACTTTGTTGAAACATTTACTTTCAATGGTATTTTGTGGCACTGACTTTCAGATTCTCCGGACAAAACTGATGTCCATACATGTCGATAGCGGACAGAAAGATGGACTCCACCTGGTTGTGTCTGAGTTCATATGACGGTAAATGAGAGGCAATCAGCACCTGTGATAGAGCCACAGAGATTAACAGTGCAGTAAAAGAAGAAAAAATAAGCAGGCTATTTTAGCATATGTTTTTAGTAAACTGTAAATAAACAAACTATATAGTAAAAAACCTGCCTGTCTGGCCCTTAGAGCAACCTTTGAGTTCTCCATTTTATTAAGCTGAGTGAGCTCATTTAAAATAGCCATGAGTTCATCAGCCAGTGTTGGATCTCTTCCACATAGTTGGTCCTACAAGGTATGAAAATATAACTTTTTATATTAAATTAAATATGAAATGTTATGTTATTAACATAAAAATTAACATATATCTTACAATGAACATTGTAACAAGGATATTCTTCTTGGAGACTTGAGCATGGGAGAAGATTGAGTTGAGAACTGGGGCCATGTCAGGTTTGTACTGCTCCCTCAGGTTGATAACACACTTATCATAGTGAGCTGTTTGAGACAGGGACAAGCGTTAAGACAAGTTTAGACATGTTCGCAGAATTCCTTAAACCAGTGCAATAAACAAATGGCAACAAACATTATCCTAAAAGCACCTTGCTGAAACTGCATCTCAACCTCCAAGTACCGCTTCAGCAAATCAAGAACCACAGATTTCATGTAACCACGAATGCCACTCCGGAACCTAGTATGATAAATATTTTACACAATATAAAATGTATTTTATAATGGTTTCATTACTGGAACAGTATTTTCTAAGTGAGTAACAAACTTGCCTCTGCACCAACTGAACAATACTTTGAGTGTTCATGAAGAAGACCTCTCTGTCTGCCTTTCTCTGAAGAGTTGCAGCGTGACTGTCTAAAATGTTTGCAATCTGGAAAATGTATTAATTATTATTGTATTTGAAATTTTGCATCTTAAATTTTTGATATCTTACCCTTTGGCTTGGAAACTGACAGAGGACAGAGGTGATGTTGCTCGCGTACTGGGCCATAACTTTTCGGATGTCTTTCTCTACACTGATAGGGATACGTCCCGCCACACTCGTCATGATCTCCTGCAGCTCTAACAATGGCAATGACGGGTCTCGAAGCGTCTTCATGAGTGTAGCCACCCAGTGTTTGAGCTAGAAGGAAATAGGCACTTTGCCACTGGCTGCAGTACAGGATGTAATACAGTACAGTATAGTCTGTGATATACATACCTTGCTGCTAAAGTAGGGTTCTTCAAGGCAATATCCATCCATGATTTTTATAAGGTTGTCAAGCACAGAGTGGAAAACTTGATGAAGTTTTTCTCCAACAATTGGAAGTGGCTGCTGATGTGGCAGCCCCCCAGTGTAGAGCTCAACCTGGGACACAGACAAAAACATGTTTAAAACTAAACTGTATTTTATAGACCTACCGGATAGACTAGTAATTGAAATGATAAATTACATACTTTGTGTATGCAGCTAGGGTCATCCAGTTCCATATGTGCAACAACACAACCAGTTTCAAGAACAGCTCCTGGTCTCTTTACAAAGTTAATACAACCCGACTGCTGCACTGTTAACGTCATAACCATTTTCATAACCTGAAATAAAATTACTCACGTGAACTGCTTTGAACATCTTAAGGTAACATAAGTAATTATAATAATCTAAAATAATTACCTCAATCTCTGCATAAGTCTCTCCAGCACAAATATGTCCTCCATCATCAACTACGTACTGCAGCAGTTTGCCAGCAGAGGGAGACCTGAGCACTGTGGGGTCTTTCTCTTTCTCAAATACACAGGTCTTGTTGCCCACAATAATGCGGTAGCTGTAGAGAGGGGGGAAATACAAAAATATATATTTTGTGCAAAAGAAAACTAAATAAAGAAAGAACATTGACTGGCTGATTGTTTCACCTGTCCACTTCTTCCTTCATGTAAGTGGTATAACTGCTGCCATCATAAGAAAGCAGAAGCCCACCATCACTCAATCGGTGGACATCAATCTCTATGTCAGAGCCATTCATGATGATAACATATGTAGTCGGGGACTGTCGGGCCACCTGTTCACAAAGATAATAAAGTTATACACAAAGAAGGTAAGAATTGTTTTTAGGGAAAATACTTTTAGAGTAATACCTTGAGACAGTATTTGACTCCTTCATAAATTAGGTCCACATTTACAGAATTAAGTAAACTTGCTGCTGGTAGCACTTGACCCCTAAAGATGTATAAGATAGCTTTAGATAGCTTTGACCAGTAATGCATATTATTTAGCAATAAAATTATACATACCTCTCCAGAGAATGCAAAAAGTCAGACATGCTTTTCCTGAAGCCAGCATCAGCAACATGCAAAGCCCCACAAACAATTCCCAACATTGTATCGGGTCTCTCTGCCTGTAGAAACATGAAGTTTAAATATTGTGTTTCGTTTGGAAAAAAAAAAAAATATGCAATGGTGATTAGTAAAAAAAAGACACCAACCTGTACTTTTTCAGCAATGAGGTGATCAAGCCAGCCAGTGTCTGTGTCATTGTTTCTGAAGCTTTCGGTCTCTAACAACTTAATGAGGTATTCAACAGTTGTCCGGAAGTCACCTCTAATTGACAGTTCCTTCATTGCCACCACCATATTTCTAAAGCAACATATGACATGACAAGCTCAAGACAATAATAATCAAGGTAGTGTTGGTTAGGTATATGTTAGCCAAATGTTAGCCATAACCATCATAATCACTAACATTATCATAAAAGAAAAACATACTTACGAAATGGCTTCTTCACGATTTTCTCCCCAGGAGAAACAGTGGCCAAACTGTGAATCTGCAAATTCGTGCAATCCACCAGCTGCACCAACGCTGAAGTAACCCCAAACATTTTTACTGCTGCGAAAGTTCAACTCCTGGACTGTCCCTGAGCTTGGCTTGAAGCCCTAAACATTTTTTTTATAAATCAGAACGTTTAAGATTTTCATATAACATAACAAGTATTTACAGATTGATGGGGTTGAGGTGCACCTCATCAGGGTTTTCACTGGTGATTCGCGCAGCTATGACATGGCCTCTTGGACTTGGTAGACAGTCTGGATTTTCAAAGTTAATGGCAGAGTCACCCCATGGATCTTTTCCATACAGCAAGCGTATGTCCTTTATTCTATGGAGAGGAATGCCCATTGCAATCTAAAAGAGGTGAAACGGTAAGTTAAGATATGAAAGATGACTTTGAAGTAAGACCTGTTTTTATATTTATATCGGCGGAACGCAATGCGTTTGGCGATATTATGGAATCATGTTCGTCCGCAGATTGGCCGTGTGAACGCGATATCTCAAAAACGAATTGCCGGATCACTTTCTAACTTTGCAGATACTTAGATACAGTAAAGACGCCGAACTGGATTGATTTGGGGATTTCTGTGATGAATATTAATTAAGTAATGAATTAATTA
>JAVQJW010189103.1:0-14522 GCA_036025195.1 Hypseleotris klunzingeri
ACAAATCAGTGACACAGGGAGGATATGCAAAAGGTTGTAGTTAGCTTTGGTATTTGTGCACTATGTTCTAGAAAAAAATAAAAAATAAAAAGTGGAGCTTGGAAGTCATTGTCTGCTTAGTAATGTTATTTTTCCTCTTTTTCACAGAGCAAGCATCAGCAGAGACCCTTTCTATGACATGTTGGCCACTCGAAAAAAGAGGATAGCCAACAAAAAATGATGACCTCTCCATCATTCACCTCAACCACCAACAACAGAAAGCCTGCAACCAGCGCAATCCCTTTTGTGTAATTGTAACAGGGAAACAAGAAGGAACTGTATTTTTTTGGTTGAAGTTATCTGGACCTCAGTTCTTGATTCAGAAATTGTGGAGGAAGAGGAGAGCGTTTATGAGTGTGGAATAACAGTGACAATTCTGCCCTCTACTGGACACAGGTTGACTGCGCCGCTGGGCTACAGAAGGATTTTGACTTTTTTTTGGTTTATCTTGGTTGGATTATTTGGATAACTCCGTGAAAGAAGCCAAACTTACACATCTTTTTAACAACACCAATCCATTGTATCTAAAATAAGCCTCAAATGTGAATCAGCTGGTCTGATTGCCCGTATTTCATTGTCCCCTTATACATACATTATCATTTGTCATTTTTGAGTAGGCTGTTATGGACGTTGACTTACTTTAAAATGTCTACTCAAATATCAAACAAGTCATGCTCAGATCCATTGTTGTAAGTAATTTATATATTGACCATTCTCTTGTATTTACTGTATTTATTTTACCCATGCCTTTAACAAAAGGCAGCCCCAGTTTTACATAATGCATGTATGGTATATAATAATGTACATATTGTTTTTTTGTTTTTTGTCTTTATGTAGCATGTCAGTCATATTGGCCAAAGCCTATACCCGTTCATCTTTTTAGTTTTAGAATAGTTCAAAGTAGTGGAGAAATGAAGTCTTCTAAAACTGTGATTATACAAACATCAGGATGTCCATGTGTCCCACAACGATACAAGAGAAAGTCCTCCTGTTCATTCACTTGACCAAGACCAAGAAACATGCAGGAAAACCATTATGTTCATGTTTAAAGCAGCCTGGTCTCCTTTTGAGTACTATGAATACTATGAAGACTTTTAATATTAAAAAGTACAAATGTAAAAGTTGTATGTGTCCCTGTTATATTGGTGAAACCACACCATACTGAACAGACCAGGTCTTTGGTTTTCAGAAACAGTGTTGAATAAACAGATTACATTAGTGTTAATACCACTGAATATGCACATATCCAGAATCTGCATTATATTACTCCATAGTGTGTTGATACTTATTCATCAAAAGATCCATTCAATATAAAACAAAGGCAAAATCTTGTATCAGCATTTTCATTCAATTCAATGCAGCTTGTAAACCAAGTCAAAGACCCACAACAGATTACAATTTCTGATGTTGACAAACTGTATTTTTAAGGCTTTAACCTTATCCTAGTAGAAAACCTGACATGCCAAACAAAAAGTATAATCATTTCCCAACTAGAAAGTTGAAAACAGCAAACAAAAACATACTCATCATACTTGTAATTTCCAGAAATTATGGTCAAAGCGTTTATCTAAAACAAGACAAAAAAACAAAAATCAAACTACAGATAATCCTGATACAGGATTGTTACACATTAAAATAACTGATAGTACAGTTCAAATTAAATTCACAGTATTCCTTATGACGCTAAATAACAGAAACTGTATTTTTCATTAAAAAGCAAATGAGTGGTCCACAGCCATAGCAAATAATAATGCTTCTCTTCTTGGTGTTAAAAAAACTGAATAAAATGGGAAGGGAGAGACCTCTGTGAGGAAAAAAAAACTATTTTAGACTTTTCGACTTCAGAGCAAAAAAAGGCTGAAATGTCGTCAAGTCTGTCCAGGGTTGAATGGAGGTATCTGTCACAAAGCCTCGGCACTTGTCTCTCCTCAGTCCTCTCTGCGGTCTGTAGTCTGTGTGTTGTTTTAGTGATTTCACATGTTCCTCTCGTTCACATTCCCTTTGCGTTGAAGAGGTTGGATGCATGATAGATGTGTAGTTTTCAAGTCCTGAGATCCACTGAGCAGCAGCAGCTGAGATGTTTAAGCTCCGGCCTTTTTTGTTTTATACAAGTATATATTATTCATGTATTTAAAATTTGTCATAGGTGATCATAGTTTAACCCTAGATTGGGAAATTACAGCGAATAAATCAACACTTTTAAACAAAGATTATTTAACATTTAAAACACTAGAGTTGTGGTAAAAATACAATTGCCAGTGAAGCAGCACCAAGTCCAAAAATGTTGATGCCATTCCTCCGCTGTTAAAAGTTTGAAAGTCTGAAATAACAAAGAACATTTTCAGCCTTGTTTCAGCTGCATCGTTTAAACATGCTTTTTATAAGAGGCCCACCTACACAGTCTATGGTATTGTACAGTTGGAGAATCCATGGGAGTCGCCACTGTTTCGGCTGTAGCCATTTCCTGCAAAATCAAACATTAGGCTCCAGTAGCTCTTTACACAGTCTTCATGGCAATCTGTCAAACCGTTTACCTGTGTATCCGTTCAGATTATGGTGAGATGAGGCGTCTGTGGGCGAGTGATGAGGAGAGAGAGGATGGTCGGTACGGCGACGTTTCTCGGGTGAACAGCCATTGTTTTTGTTGTCCTTGTTGTCATAGTGACGCCGTTTGCAACTCTCCCTTTCCTCGCTGTCATGTCTCCTTTTCTTCTTCTTCTTCTTTTTTGTTTCAGAGGCTCTGTCTGAGTCCACATCCGAGCTTCTGTAAACAGCAGACAGACATGTTACATTGTATTTACAGTTGGACTAATGAAGATATACAATACATACAATACAAGAAAGACACTTACCCACTGTCACGGTGCCTGTCTTTGTCTTTTGATTTCTTTTTCTTTTTGCTCTTCTTGTGTTTTTTGCTGCCCTCTCGGCTGTCGTCCCTCTCCTTGCTGACAGGGACATAGGTCCGTTTATAATTGATTTCATCTTTGTTTGAAGCAGTCGCTGATAAGGAGTATGTCGCTCTGACAGGCGAGTCCTTGGCTCGAGAACACTTTTCTGTCCCGTTGATAACAGCACTGTCCTCTTTAGAAGCGTAGTAGTCCCGGTCTCTGCCGCTGCTCCTGTCCTTCACCGTCCGGGCGTCTCGACTGTGCTTCCAGCGACTGTGTGAGTACTCTCTGTGTGAGTCCTCTCTGTGTGAGTAACCGTACTTCCGCTCGCGGTCCCAGTGGTGGCGATATGGCGAGTGGTGATAATGGTGAGCGCAGCGGTCTCGGTCGCGCTCTCTCGGATGGTAAGTCCTCTCCCAGCGTCGCTCAGAGTCCATGTCCCTGTATCGGTCGTACACAGGCGGACGGTCCCTGTAGCGGTGGCCTCTATAGTCTCGCCTGGACCTGCTGTCTTCTCTCTCTCGCCCAGGACTGCGGTCTCTGTAATGCTTGTCTCGACTCCATTCGGACGAGTGCACTCTGTCTCTGGAGCGCGGCCTCTCTCCTCTGGAGCTGGGCTTGTGTGGCTCTTTAGCAGCAGCTCGTCCTTCAGGCACCACTACGGGGCCGTTGGTGTGGGGTACATCCTTGACTTCCTCCTTTTGTGGGGGAGCCTCAGTGGACGTGTCAGGAGCAGAGGTGCATAAGGCCACAGACTGACTGTGATGAGCAGAGGAGGAGGGGGGTTCTCTGGGGGAGTCTGAGTGACTCTTGGTGGCGGCAGGTACAGAGCTGTTATGTTGAGACGGAGGTCCAGACACGGTTGTAGCCCTTGAATCAGAAGACGACAAGTGGACGCTTTCAGCAGTGGCAGGATACATACTCTTAACAGAACTGGTCTGAGCGGGGCCATTGTGGATCTTATTACTGTAAGAAAAAAATTATAATTAATAGGGTCTATCAAATAAAATACTGCACAGAGTATTTCAGATGAAGAGTTTACCTCATTCGAGTGTGGTCGTGATCTATTCCATTACTCTCCACACTTCCAACAGACGACAAACTGCTCGGATTACTATCCGACGTCTGAACATAAGACAGAAAACGTCAATAACTATGACGTAACAAAGAGACGCACAAACATGAAAACCAGGAGAACATACCTGATCTGAGCTTTCGTGCCCTTTGACTTTGTGTTGCCCATTATGGTGGCCATTTTGGTTAGACACACTGTACTGGGCTCCATTTAGTCCATTGCCATTATGATGCACTTCCCCATTTGTATCACGTGAAGCAGCGTCCGAGTTCTTCCCATCTCTGTGTTTCCCGTTGACATGAGACTTGCTATTTTCCAAAGAGCTGATGTTCTCCTGGTCTGACTCCTCCGATGACTCTTGGCTGTACGGCACCAGGAAAGACGCCCCGTTATTCCCTCCGTTTTGGTGTTCTCCGTTGACTCGAGACGTGCCGTTTACGTGACCAATCTGACGAGGAATGAAGCGAACGTCTGACGGGACATCTGAGGTAGACTGTGAGGACGACGGTTGGCTGTAGGAGGCTGAAGAGGGAGCGGGGCGAGAGGTTTTGCCTTGTCCGATACAGAATGAAAGCTTCTGGCGTTTGTCGTGGTCTGGGATCATTGTGGGCCGGCTGATGGAGTGAGAGAGGGACGAGGAGGAGGAGCTGCCCAGGCCACTGCTGCTCGTGCTGGGCTTTGAACTGGAATAGTCCCTTAGAGAGCCATTCCCATTGACAAGAGAACTCTGTAAAGCAAATAAAACAATGCAGTTGTATAGTATAAAATAAAACAGATGTAATAGATGTAGACTTAATTTGAAGTTGAAAAGGTTTAATGTAGCAGTAGTTTTACATGTAAGACAAAAAATCTTGATCTCAAAATTAAAACATAATAGAGAGAAGGTTTAACTAAAACTCGCCAGTCTCAAATCATAGTCTAAAAATAAATCTATGGTAACACTGACACTACTGCTTTAAGACACGGTACCTTGTTCATGTGAGGAGGCAGCTGAGGACCGATGAAGCCCACACTGTTGTTGTTATGGACCGTGCTGTTGATGCGTGGGATTGAGACGGGCCGCGGTGACGACTGACCTGGGACGCCCGCGGAGTGGTTCATGTGGTTGTAGTCTGCAGCCTTCTTCACATCTGTGGTTCTAGAGACAGGAGAAAGGAAAGATAAGGTTTTAGTAAGCTGCATCAATGATTCAATAAAAAAAACTATGTCTCTACTATTACAAAAGACTAGTTCATATTCAAATCAATTCAAATTGTCGCTGCTTCTTGTACACAGATAGTAATGCTGTGACTCCAGCTTTTCCACTCTGGGTGTGATAAGCTTTATGATATTCCTGGTTATATTTTATACACATAATATACACAATTAGCCAGGCCTTATTGATTATGTCTTTTTTTAAATTTCTAAACAAATAATAAAAATAACATACTATTTACTCACTTGATGTAAAACAGGACATAGGCCTGCTGGTTCAAGACAGATCTTATATCACTGACTGACACCGAGGAGTCATTCATTTGATACCACTGTCCGTTACTTGCCTGAAAAACAAAATTATTATTAGATCAAACTAAAACTGTATTTCTGATGTAAAGATGAGAAGACGTTGTTCAAACACACTGATTTGTTTGTATTAAAATTGTACCTTAACATAGCAGAAGTAATGTCCGGCATGACAGCTGAACCCAGAGTGGACCAGTACAGCGTACAGCCCATAGCCCTGAGACTCGCCCTGGGACTGAGACATGAAGGGACGCAGATCCAGATACTCGGGATATTTTACATCCTGTTGGCATTAAATAAAAGTACTTAATGTAATTGAGTTTCTTGTCTTAGACCGCACTAAATACCACACCATTCATCAGTACCTTTGTGATCTTTCCTCCAGTGAAATTAGCAAAGCGTTTGAGGGACAGGGTGAGCACGTTGGGGTGGCGGTGGATGGTAAATCTCTTTGAGGCTGTCACCATTTTCTTGCACCTGTGGACAATGTTTATTCATGAGTACATTTATTTTTCTATGTTGTGGCTGTACGCTTTTGTTTATCTTACTTGGTGCATTTGTAGGCATTTTCTCCATCCAGCTGTTCTGGCTTAACAAACTGCTCTAGAGCCTTTGAGACACTGAAGGCCGTCTATATTAGAAACACACACACACACACACACACACACAAATTATAAATTCAATCATAATCAGATATTACAAATTAAAATCAACATTTTCATGAATGGACTACCTTGATTTCCAGAGGAATATCCAAAAAAGGGTCAAAGGTGTCGGAAACTGCTTTGCAGTTTAAACATTTTACTGTAAAACAAACACTTGTTTTAATATGTACATACAGTAAATATATATTGATTGATTTGATTTCATAAACATGTTGACAGTTTACCTCTGGACCTTAGATAACCGCCAAATACTTGATGGATGAAAGTAGTTGCCTGCGTTTGCCTGTCTAATCTGTCACAGAAACAAACACACATCATTATTATATTCTAACATGGTTTCCCCATTGTACACAACAGAAATAAACCTACTTAGTTCCAGGTAAGCAGGACTTTTGCATAGCATCCACTGTGTATCGCAAGAACTCATGAGCATCCTCCTGGCTTCCGTAGCGGAAGTGCTTTGCAATCCCTTTGAAAAAAGAAATAAATGTAAAATAAAAAACAGTATTTACTCTGTAGTTCTTGTGTTCCCAAATAATTCTCACATTTTATGGCAAGTGAAGTATACTTGTGTTGGATGACAAACACTTACTTTTAAGCTCATTGAGCACACCAATAGGCTTAATGACATTCCCCGAGTTTGCAAAAACCTGAATGATGTGGTTTTGCATGGTGCACATCATACAGAAGCCAGGCTCATGACCTGAAGCACAAACGAGAGGGGCTGATTAGTAATAGATTATGTTACAAGCTGGCTTCATTTCTATGAGAAAGGTAACATACATATTTTGGAGTGCTCCCGTGTAAGCATGTAGTTGGCGAATGGAGGTGTGTAGGTGAGACACTGCAGGGCTGAGTTAAGGAAACAGGTGTTTCCCATGTTCTGCAGACCGGCCCCGATCCGATGAACATGGGTCCATTTGAGGTTGAGTCTCTCAGGAGCAAACAGAACCTTCTGTGGCATGTCTATGCCATCACCACTGCCTATTACTGACACAGACACAAGAGCACTAAGCAACAGCAGACACTTTACTTTCTATTCTATTGTTAAACTGTCACTAAACAGGTCAGACCGCTGCTCCTTAGATTCAAGTCTAACTCTGTCACCAGGGGAAGTTCTTGATTGGGTTAAATCTTTAAAACTACTGAAGCTATAGAATTCTTAAACACTAAAAGCTTGCCATATATACATATAACTTCTCACATCACACAAGACACAGTCAGCACAAGAAAAATAAATGCCAAGTTGAATCTCTCTATTTTTTGTATTACTATTAGTACACTTGAGTGATTACTACAGAAAGAGGATGTGTATGCTTTACCTTGCTCTTTGGGCCGCTCCACAGACGTGCCATTGTACACAGCAGCTCCGGGCATGGGGCCCAGGCAGCCTCCAGGAGCCTTGAGTCTGGGGGACTCAGTGGGTCCCATTGCCCAGCTGCTGGAGCAGCTGCCGTCCATGCTCACGTCTCCACTGGTGAACGGGGAGCGCTTACACCCGACTGACTCGTAGTCAGACTGCTCCGAGGATCTGTCAACTATGGTCATTGTTCATTGCTGTAAAGGCATATTAATACATTAGCCATAGGCATGTACGGCTACACCTCTGCATGAATAATATAAAGATGTTAAATAAATACTAGCTCGTTAATTAGTTCAGAAATTAGAGATTAGAGAGAATGTCTTCAGAAATATTGAGGTAAATATTTATTACAAAATAAACAGAACATGCGCACCAACCACTAAATGTTTAACATCTCTTGTAAGATTTGCCTGTGACATAATAATAATAATGGCACTAACCAACATACCCAAATAAAACTAGATTTTGAACAATAGAATTCTAAAAAAAAATATGCATTTCGTGGCATTTTGTAATAAACCTAGTAAACTGTGTTTTGGTTGTACTTTGAGCGCATGTCCCCTCTTTTCATAGCTGGCGGCAGACTGGGGAATGGTCGGAAGCACGTTTACAGCAGCTGTTCCCTCCCACCTGCTTCAGCACACTCACAGCTCACAGAGGCTAACAGGCGGCGGGTAGGCCTTTAACACGCAGTCTCAAAAACCAGTACAAAGGCTGGAGGAAATCGCCTTATACCGCAGTTACAAACTAAACCGTGGTCAAATCGGGTTGTTTTCCAGCCCCACCAGGAACGAGAGGGCTCTTGGGAGGCTCACCAGCCGAAAACCCGGGGCTCCATGGAAACAGCGGACGTAACAGCGCTACAGACGCAGCTAACAGCAGCGACATGATGCTAGCGCTAGCCACATCGGTGACTCTGAAAGACAAAGCGGGGATGAAGCCAATCCCTTTATATTACATATAAGCCCGTGTTATCCACCCGCTTGAATGTGGCTGCGGTAGCTAAAGTAGTAATGACCCGAGTAACGACACATATAGTAGGACGTGAAAGGAGGGGCTCCACACCGGTGCTTGTGCCTAGTGCGCTGGTCTTTCCGACATGACAGAACCGGTGTAAGGCTACTACAGCAGATACCAGCCTCCCAGGCCGACTAAAATGTAGCCGATGTCAAATTAAGTTCTCACTAAACCATAAAAGCAGCCATACACTCACCTGTTATTTGTTATAAATGCCTTAATAGCAGTTGTAAATCCATTGCTTATTTCCAGCGGGTGTCCGGCGGTGAACAATGACGTAGCTAATTGCCCCACGGGTACATCCGGGTACCTGAGATGAAACGAGCTCTCTGATTGGCTCGTTCAGCCGCGATCTCGTGTGAAACGTGTTTCATGTACTCCACACCGATCTTTGTGTACAGTATGTACCAATTATAAATGTGTTAAGGCTCATTATACTGTCACAACTTGAACTAAACTATTAATTAAAAAATACTATTTACTACCACAACAAAACAGTTTCAGTGTGATTATGAAACGTTCCTGTTATGACACCAGTGTACACATAGTTCACCTTTTTTAATGTCAGATAAAATGAAAATAAATAGTGCTATTTATTCATGTTTATATACAACCACAATCACTCAGACACATACTCTCCATTGATATAAAAGTTCATATATTACAGATTCCAGTAATTAATTTAATGTGTTTAATGTCTATTCAGAGTCAGAAAAATGAACTGTAACCTTTGAATTCTGAAGCTCACTGATCTGTCGTCTTAGCTGCAAAATTTCTTTCTCTTGCTCTTCCACTTGTTTCTGTAAACCATGGATCACCTGTTAAGGAGAAAACCCATTGATATGAATGAATGATGTTTATTTTAGAATAAGAAAATTGTATTCTTATTTTCTTTCATTTGTTTGTGTGTTCAGATTTACTTTGAAGGTTCCTGTACACTTCCATTCCACAAGAACCATTAAAACATTTTCTTACCTTGTCTTTGCTACAAAAGAGGTCGCTCTGCAGAAGCTCTGTTGCTGTGGGCCGTACACTTGGATCTTTATCAGTCATATTAGTTATATGCTTTGCTAACACAGGCCACCTCTGGCAAAAAGAGTATGGGATTTTCCCATCTCTAAGATCCCCAAGGGTGCGCACTCGCTCCATTTCAGTGCCAAAGGGCTGAAACAGCTCAAATGCCAGCATACCTACACTGTACATGTCTGACTGCAAAGAGATAAACAAGAAACACATACTGTGATTGTATGTTGACAGCTGAAACATGTGATACCTCATAATAATAATAATTCATAATGATAAAAACAAAAGCACACAACTTGTTGACAACTATAATAAATAGAGTAATTATTTGTTTTTTTATTCATTGCTTTTAGATGATTACCTTTGAATCATAATGTGAATCCTTCAGTTGCTCTGGTGCCGCATACACAAATGTGCCCACACCGGTGGTATGTGAAGAATCTACAAAACATGTAAAAACAAAAACAGTGCCATCTACTGTGAGTATGAGACTAGCTTTGCCTTTTAGAAAATGAAATTAAACTTAACTGCTGCTGGGAGAGCCTGTGTCTTTAAGTCCGTCCAGAATTAGATCTCTACAAGCCAGTCCAAAGTCCCCTATCCTTACATGACAGTCATGGCCATGGAGAAAAATGTTTCTTGGCTGAAAGAAAGGGAAGAATGTTAAGAAATAATTTCAGAATTGTACACAAGTCAGTTTTAACCAAGTTTATATATAAATTACAAACCAGAATTAAATGCATATATAATGTCTATTATAAATGTAAAACACTCAATCTATCAGGGTAAATGAGCCAAAGTCAAGTCTAAATTCAATAAATAAACTAAACTAAAATGATTGTTTTAAAAGGATTGCAGCTGCTCTGCATGCCATAAGTAATTGTTGAGTAAAAATTAAGGTTATTTCTATAAAACAATTTTGCATCTTTCATATTATAAATTACAGATAAGTGTATTTATATTCTGTATTTGAAAAGGGTGTTGTCAATTCCCAAAATTGGCCCCCTCAAAACAAGTTATCAGTTGGACCAGGAAGGCGGAAGACGCACGACTGATGATGAAATCAGACTTGCTCAAAACACCAAACACAGAGCCCAGAGGTATGCCAAGTGCACTGCAATTTTCTCTCCTTTTTTGCCATAAATTAACTGTCAAAAGGGTCAGAAAATTTGCAGGTCCGTCCCAAAAACCTTAAGAACAAGATTTTAACCATCCCACCCCTGAGAAAATAAACACAGCATGCAGAGAAGCCACAATGTTAAGTTATGTTGACGAAGAGAGAGGACAATGACAGTAGGAGCTTCTTTACCGAACAATCTCAACAATTTATTTTAGATTGCCATTATGGATGAAGACACAGAAGGTATAAGAGAGCTGTCTGCGGCTGACAGAGGTGACTACTTCATCGAAATATTCCATGTTACACAAAGGAAGGTTTTCTGGAAAGTAAGTGCAATCTGATTTTTTATGATTTGAATGTAAACAAGCTTTAACAACACACCGTACACTTCTTAGTGCATTTTGTTTCTTAAAGATTAAACCTCAAACACAAATGACAACCTGCAAAGTAACTAGTATTTTAAAACTCTTGGACGGTTCACATTTATGTTTGCCTGGTCTTGTCTTGCCTCAGGCCCTGTCAACGTACCCTCTTCATCTGGCTGCAATGCACAGAAAACTGGAGAGCATGAAGAGCTTGTTGCTAGCTGGGGCAGATCCCGAAAGAAGGTTTGAACAAACGCTTACAAAAACACAAACTAAAAAAAGCCAACAAAAAAATATATATATATTGTCTATGTCCATGGCTTATTTGTGTTACAGGGACAAACAGGGTAGGACAACACTGCATTTAGTTATTACCAGCTGGCCAAGATTCCTGACTTCTGCTGAAGAATCTTCAAATGTTTCCCCTTTTCAAACCGTTTTGATTGGTGTGCTTGAAAAGGCAGAGGCCTGTCTAAAGCTGCTCTGTCACCATGGTGTTGACATTAATGCTGAGGTATTTATGTTTGTTTAGTTATTTTACTGTATTTGAGTAGTTTTTGTAGTAGAGTATAACTGCTCTTGGGTAGTGGTTGTCAGTGTTTTTACAAAACACAATTTTATACATATTTATAAACTGATCTATACTACAAGACTAGGCCTTAACCAAAAATAAAAGGGACTAACCAGTAATATATTATTATGATGAATTTTGGATTGGATGTACTGTATATTGAATTTGTAGTTTAAAAGGGGTTTTGAATACAGCAGTTGAAGACAAAAGACAAACAATCAAAAAAACTAAAAAAAAATATATATATATATTTTTTACCATATTGCCAACCCCTACTTCTGAATCACACTATAAGCGCTCATGTACCACCACATTTGACAACCAACCTAGAGGTACCCTTTTCTCTAATATTTTGCATGTGGTTTTTTTCCAGGTGACAGGAGTAAATAAAGAGACAGCTCTTCACATGGCAGTATCTTCCTCAGCTGTGTCTGCGGTCAAGATCCTGACCAGTTACAGGGCTAAGGTGAATGTAGTGGACGGTGTGGGGATGACAGCCCTACACAGAGCAGCAGGGGCACTCAACAAGGACATCATTCTGCACTTGATCCAACAGGGAGCAGACATCAATGTGGTAAGCTTGTTTAGTCTGCAATTGTTTAATTGCAATCTCTGTGCCTGTATTGCAAAAGTATATCATTATGGTCTTTAATCTTTTAAATCCTTGAATGAAAATGTGTTGTGATGAATATGAACTGTACTATATAAGTAATCCTTTTGTAAAATATAGCCATACTTTGACCTAGTTTCAATTTTAAAGCAATTTTAACAAGTAAATAACAAAAAACTTAATTTAAATTACAGCAAATATTGATATCACACTTTTCAATGTGCTTATCGAAAATCAGATGCTTTTTTTCTCATGTCTTGCAGCCATAACAAAGAAAAGTCTAAAATATTTCTTTTTTTAGGGAGTGCAGGACTCTGGGAACACACCTCTTCACATTGCAGTAAATGTATGTGCAACAATGACGGCTAAACCTAACAAAAAAGAGCTTCATTGCATCACAGCATTGTTGGAGAGTGGTGCGGACCCAAACGCTTTCAACAATCAAAATCTGACACCCTTACATGAAGCGTGCTGTCTGGGGTGCACTGAGCTTGTCGACCTACTGCTTTGTTATGGAGGAGACATTAATGTGCTAAACAAAGACGGAGAAAGCTGTCTCTTCATGTTCTTAAACAAAGGAGCTAAACTGACAAACAGCCACCTCCTGGGAAAATTATTCGGGCTGACAACACCCCTCGTTTTTCACAACAGAACTGGTGCCCTCCCCGCGTCACTGATGCTTCCATGTTCTTCAAAACTAAAAGACCCAATATTGAGACTGGCACAAGAGCCAAGATCACTTAAAAGCATTTGCAAAGCTTTTATATACCTCCAACATGTAAGATACAAGAAGGAGTGGAAACAAATACTGCCTGGTGTTTTATATGAATATGTTTTTAATGAGTGGGATGATTTAGACAAGATATTTTCAGATGACAACTGTAATGCCTCTATAAGTACTATCTGACAGTGCTAATATGTCCATGTACTGTATGTCAATGCACATAGCAACAAAAATACCTCAAACGTGACATCTACAAAGTGAAATATATGTGAATAAAACATACCTTCAGGTCTCTGTGCATGATTCCTTTTGAGTGAATGTATTCTACCCCTTCAAGTATCTTCTTCAGCAGGCCAAGTGTCCGCTCACTATCCACCCCTGAATAAGGACCTGAAAGAAAGATTTTCAATTATCTTAAATTCTAATAGAGAAGTAGAAGTTATTTTTGTTTGTTTGGTCAAAGAAAAATAAGTGGGATCAATTACATTTTAAGGCATGTTTTGTTTTGTCTTGTGGCATTGCATTCCTCTCTGAAATCCAGTCTTTTAGTGAACGTTCACACAGCTGCATCTGGATGTAAAGCATGAGATGAAACTGCACCTGTAAACAGACACATTTTTACTCTTTATCGAACTTCTCAAACCATTAAATAAAAAGTCAAGCATAGACCACTGTTGCATTGTCCAGCTCTAATCATCTTACCTCTTTAATTGGGTTCTTTGTACATGTTTCCATCCTCTGTTGACAGTCTTTGTCGCTGCAGGAGCCATTCAGTTCAATATCACTTTTGCTGGAGTCTTCGTCTAACATCACTGAACTGTCTAATCCCATTGCGGGACATTTAGAGTTCTTCATTGGAGACTTCTGTCCAAGAAAAACACAAGGCACATAGTTCTCCGGGATTCGCCGTTTTGGTTTTGTACAAACCACTAGGTCCTTGTCTTCAGCTGGAAGTAAAGCTTTGACGACTCCATTTACTTCTGAAGGTACTTTGGCATTTGAGGCAGAGCTAGACAGTTCTTGTGTAAGACTTTGAAAAACTATAGAGGAACCGGTGCTATTGCAGTTATTATTCTCTTCAGAACTGAAAAGAAAAATAAATAAAATATGTTGTAAAAATATGGCAGAAAACATTTTGATAGTGCTTTAATGTGCAGTCTTTACCTTTCATGCTGTCCAGCCAACTCCAGTGCAGGAAGAGAGGACTGAGGATCTATAAAAGACACATTTGAAAATGTCATGGAGGTCAATAGAGTTACTATTAAAAATGTAACTACATCCAGCAGTGAACTTACATGCAGCAGGCTGAACATGCTCCAGCCATGCAGTGTGATATCCTACAACATTCACATGTTGCAAGATAGACAGCATCTTTACTTCTCTAAGAACCTACAGCACAAAATAAATGATTCAATATGACCATAATAAATAATTTGGGTCTTATAAGAACACAGTCTTACCTTCATACAGTCTTCTTTTGAAACCTTTTTGATAAGAATTTTCTTCACAGCATAATGCTGCGCATCAAGTTTATTTAAAACCTGAACAGTATAAAA
>JAVQJW010189370.1:0-12764 GCA_036025195.1 Hypseleotris klunzingeri
TGGTGTGAGAGATTTTAGGTGTATATCATATTACTTTTGTAAAAGTGGGTCAAAAGAATCACAGATAAAATAGGATCTTATACAACCAGTGCAGAATTGATCTAAGACATTTACCTGCCCTACAGTGCAAGAGTCAGTTAATTATATTTTAATGGTCTGTTTTCAGTGTGTGCAGTGTATTGGGGTACCACATAGGTAATAAATGTTAAGGTAAAGTATCAATGTTATTGGGCTTTTTATTACATCTGATTGCAAAAATAATATACACTATACTGTATACAACCAGGTCAAGTAGTGGTTGCACAGTAGGCTATTACTACTAATAGTTTTACAGCTCTTTTTCAGATCTTTAATTCTTCAGCTTTTTGCCTGGCCTAGAAACTTTACTCATAACACAAACCTCTGAACTGATCTGGGACCACTGATGATTGTTAGAATGAGTTGTTGTACGTGGATGGCTGAAAAATCAGTTGTGCAGTAGCCTACTGAATTTCAACAGCTTTTAGCACCATAATATACTGACTGTTAGGTCCCAGAATTCTTAATGGTACATCCACTGTGCTCAACACAAACAATATATCTGAAGATTCTCTAGTTTCTATTGAAGGCTGCTTGTACGTACATGTAGCCTATGTGTGTAGTATGTGTGTAGTATGTGTGTAGTAGTGGTTGTGGAGGTGGGGTGGGGGGTCACTATAATCTCTGTGGCGCCTCCTAAAACAACAGTCTCGCGCCTGTGTCGGAGCAGACAAGGGCTGACCCGAAGCTGCGCCGTGAAAGCTCCCCACTTATTGGCTCCTAGAGGAGACTGTATGAAAGAAGAAACACGATTGGCCGCAACATGTCGAGACATTGACGCGCACGACGTCTCCTTTTTATTGTTGTTTTGGCATGCGCGAGGAGAACGAGCAGAATACACGAGGAGACAGTGCGGCTGATACGAAGCTCGGAGCGCAGGGAGAACGGTACATGAGCCAAATGCCCTCTGTGGACGAAGAACAGAGGCGCAGGGGATAAACAGAAACCCTATGGTCGACCACACGAATCGCACATTCAG
Source organism: Hypseleotris klunzingeri (assembly GCA_036025195.1). NCBI lineage: Eukaryota > Metazoa > Chordata > Actinopteri > Gobiiformes > Eleotridae > Hypseleotris > Hypseleotris klunzingeri. The sequence goes on from JAVQJW010189370.1 coordinate 1,058, forward strand.
CTGTCAGCTCTCTGGCGCACGACTCCACATCCTCTGGCCTCAGTTACCTCTGCACTCCGGCTGATGTGTAAGTAGAAGAGTTTTCTAATCTAAACCATGAGCCAGGCAGCGTTTCTTTTCATTAGTGTTAAAGATCTATTTAACAACATTTTAGACAATATCCAGGCTAAATAACATGACAGTTGCATGCTATGTAGGCTACTGATGCCAGTGTGCAGGTGAACTAAGGTCAAAGAGGCCACTTTCTGGTTCATTGAAAGTGTTAAGGACATAGCAGCAGTGGTATACATGATTATTTTATTATATTTGGAAATACCTGTTTTCATAATTAATATTAAAGGTTAACACACACATGTGAAGCACAAATAGGTGCACAAGCATGTTAAGGGATGGAAATGTAAATAATGTACATAAGTTCTTGTCTCAATTCTTTTAAAAAAATGTGTGAATGATATTTTTGTCTTCTTTTAGCTGTATCTGTTTTTATATGTTCAAGAACTGTTTGAAATGTTTACTTGTTAACATTCAAAATCAGTGATTATTTACACTGCAATAAAATACGTGGGTTACTAGGTTTATCAAAAATGTTGCAGCCCCATCAGATTTGCTTAAAATTTAAGTATTGCGTATAAGTGAGGCCATGGAAAAAAAACTTTCCAAACTAAAACTCAGAATACCAGAGTACAAAGTACAGATATATTCTCAGATGAAGTGAGGGAAAAATACTCATTCTAAAGTTTACTTGAGTAAAGTAAAAAATACATACACTTAAGGATTTTTACTCTGTCACATTCTACCACTAACCTCCAGATAGTTTAACTTTTAATTGATTAATAATGATACCACCTTTCATAAAAGCAGGGGTGAACTCATGATGATGAAACATAATACAGTATATCATCCAATCCACATCCTACCGAATCTACACATCGCTGAGTCTGTAAGTTGTTTCATTTAAATGTCTGAGCTTGTTTTATTGAGCATTTCCTGTGCACTTCCTCACACAGGGGCTGACTCTGAGCTGGATCATAATGCCAGTCAACACTCTGCTTTTTCTGTGGCCAGTCATCCTAACTCCAGGTAACAATCTAGCATTAACCAGGCTTAGAACTAACCTTTGAGCATATACATGTGTGGGTGTGAGCAGAGTATTCTTGCTGTTGCACGTACAAACTCAAGCCTTGGTCTTCACAGCGGGCTCATGTCTGTGACTCCGAGCAGCAGTGACGCCTGCCTCAGCATCGTCCACAGCCTCATGTGCCATAGGCAGGGCGGAGAGAACGAGGGTTTTGCCAAGAGGGCGATCGAGAGCTTGGTCAAGAAACTAAAAGAAAAGAGGGATGAACTGGACTCTTTGATCACTGCCATCACTACCAACGGAGTGCATCCCAGCAAGTGTGTGACCATCCAGCGCACTCTGGACGGTCGGCTGCAGGTAAGACACTGGATCTAGATTTAGATAACATTTGTATTCTTTGCGCTCACTACTGTCAGAATTGGCTATTAAATTTAGTCATACCTGGCTGTTGAGAGTATGATTTTCAGTTTCATAAGTTACTCATGTGCTTCATTATATTTGTGAGGCTTAAGGCTTAAAAAATGTTACTTATCATATGCATTCTCCCTCATCTCCATCTGTTGGTTTTGGTTAAACAGTGCTGTGTTCCTCAGGTGGCCGGGAGAAAGGGGTTCCCCCATGTCATTTACGCACGACTGTGGCGCTGGCCGGACCTACACAAAAATGAACTCAAGCATGTCAAGTTCTGCCAGTATGCTTTTGACCTAAAGTACGACAATGTGTGTGTCAACCCATACCATTATGAGCGTGTGGTGTCCCCAGGCATTGGTGAGTGTGAGTTTTGTAATACAACTTGTGACTTAGATTTCTACAGAGTTACTCTAACAATGACTTTTTAAATTTTTACAGTTGGCCTAAGCCTTCAGACTACAAGTGAGTTCACATGAGTTTACCTTCTTTTTTTTTGCATTGAAAATATACATTTAAAACCAGCCAATAAAAAGTGCTTTATAATGATATATCCTATTTGTTTCATATATACTTTTTTTCCTTTGTTGTTATACAGTATATATACCTATATATAAGCCCTCCTTGTTTCTGCAGCACCTCCCGGTGGTCTAATCAAAGAGGAATATGTTCATGATTGTCTACACATGGACTCTGTCCATCCTGTGTCGGATTCTCGGGACCACTACAGCCAGCAGATACCCTCTGAGGCTACAACTGTCAGATATACCAACTTACCGCTCTCGCCTAAAGGTGAGAGGGTTTTTGGCTTCCTCTTTTTGAGAAACACACTTGAACATATGTTTGTTCTTCTTCAGCGCCCAGTTCTACACCGGTGCTGTCCATACAGGGAGGCCATGCTGATGGCCATCGCCAAACCGTCTCTCCACACGTTCAAGCTCTGTCAGCTGTGTCCAGACCACCATCTCCAACCCAGCCCCCAGCACACCAACAGAGAGCCCAACCACGTGCCCCATCTCCTCACTCACACCAACCATCGCTACCTCTGCATGGACAGAACGGATACCACAGCAATAAACATAGTCAGAGCCAGACTGCCTTTCACAGTGAGTTTTCATCATTAAAAGCTCTCATAATTATGGCAGTACATACTTTGTCTAAGTGCATGTTAAAATTAAATCACAGCATGCTTGACTAGTGTGCTTACTCCCAGTTGTGCTTGGGCACAGTTCTAGAACTGGTTAAATTTCTAATAAACAAACACATACCCATATTAAGGTTGTTATGAACAATAACTGTTACCGTGGCCTAAACATTTTTACATGTGTGTACTTGCAGCTGTATGGACCGGGAACAACACTGCCTCTTATACACCTGTGGGACCTCAGCACAATGTACGCCCTCAACATCATCATCATCATCATCAAAATCAGCACTGTAAGATTTGCCTTTACTTCTTGTCAAGTAATAATAAAAATCCATCAGTTTTATATAGCACTTTTCACAACTACTCAAAGACGCTTTACTATATAAACACATAAAATAAACAATAAAAAATAGTACTGTGTCAGAACATATGAAGAATATATTTAATTTAGTATTAATAGGGTCAACCATAATGTTATTTGACTAAAACTTCACTCTGACCATTTGAGCCATGCATTTATCTCTAAAACACTAACTGCAACCTTTTATTTTGCAGGGCCCCAGCAAGGTTCTACCTCCTTTCACTCTGCTGTGTCCAGTCATCCAGGTAAAGTCACATATACTACAACTCTTACAGAGAATTGCATGTTTTTTTAAACTGCAAAACAGCTTGTTAAATTGTCTGATTTTTCTTTACTTTGACTAACTTTTCTCACTACAGGTCCTGAATTTTGGTGCTCCATCTCCTACTTTGAAATGGATGTCCAGGTTGGAGAGATGTTTAAGGTGCTCTCGAGCTGCTCAGTGGTTACTGTTGATGGATATGTGGACCCATCAGGAGGTGATCGCTTCTGTCTTGGACAGTTGAGTAATGTCCACCGCACTGATGCTAGTGAGAGGGCCAGGTGAGACTGGCACTGTTAAATTTATAATTTCAAACATGATTGAACCATTAACAAGAAATCTTGTTTCAGGCTGCACATTGGCAGAGGCGTGCAGCTGGAGTGTCGTGGAGAGGGAGATGTGTGGATGCGCTGTTTGAGCGACCATGCTGTGTTTGTTCAGAGTTACTACCTAGACAGAGAGGCGGGCAGAGCTCCTGGCGATGCAGTGCACAAGATCTACCCTGGGGCATACATTAAAGTAAGACCATTCCTACTCTATGTCAAACTGTGAAATCACATGGTTTTTAATAAAGATTTGTTATAGGTGTTTGACCTGCGCCAGTGCCACAGACAAATGCAGCAGCAGGCTGCCACAGCCCAGGCTGCTGCAGCCGCTCAGGCCGCCGCTGTGGCCGGGACCATCCCAGGACCGGGCAGTGCTGGAGGCATTGCCTCTGCAGTGGGTTAGTTAATCTTACTTATTCTTCTGTGTACATCCTCTTTTAGCCTGACAAGTCTCACTTTCTAACAGTACACTTAGATTAATTTATTTATAATAAAATATTTGTTTTTTTAATTCAAGTAATATGGCTCTAACAAACCCTGTTTAATATTATTTTGTCTACAGGCCTGTCAGCAGCAGCAGGGATTGGTGTGGATGACCTGAGGCGACTGTGCATTCTCCGGCTCAGCTTTGTCAAGGGCTGGGGCCCTGATTACCCACGGCAGAGCATCAAGCACACCCCCTGTTGGGTGGAGGTGCACCTACATCGGGCTCTACAACTTCTGGATGAGGTGTTGCACACCATGCCTTTGGCTGATCCTGGGTCGTCCAACTGACCAAAGTTTAAATGTTAATTCCTTAAATTCTTTACAGAAAACGTTTTTGCTTGTTACAATCAGCAGACATTGTGGACAATATGAGAATGATGTCTGACCATTTATTCTGATGCTTTAATCTATACAATCCAAAGGAGAACTTGGAGCTCATGCGGGTTAGAGTTAAGAGTTTGAGGCACTGGTAATGTCTGCACTGTAAACATCCAGGGAATTCCTCTGCAAGTTTTACTCAAGCACTTTGATGTCTTGAGCTGTAGATGTGATGTGTGCACACTGCGAACATCAATCAATTCAGAAAAAAATCTTTATGGATGTCTCTAACAAACACATCTATTAAACAGAAGTAATGTATGCATTTGCTTGTGCTGTACTCTTTCTAATTACTTTCAGCACAAGCTGTAGGCAGTTGTTATTTACCAAAAGAAAAAAACTTTTAATATGTATTGGTATCCTCAAATCCCAAATACCTCAGTAGACATGTATGAAGTCTGGCAGTTTCTTTTTATTATATGCAATGTTGGATCTGTGTTGTCATAATGAGCTGTCATGCTAATATTGATCAAACTTCTGGCTGCTTATGTGTTTGTGACTTTAGTGCCTTGTGTTGTAGTTAAGACAATGGTTAAATTGGAATTTATGTGCTAAAACACTTGAAATTAACTACAGATAACTTTATTTACAGACATTAACATAACAAAACCATGAAAAAGCAACTTTCAACATTCCAGAGCCCTGAACACTGATGTTCTAGCTGTGCTTCACATCAGTATTCTGGTTTAAGCTTGTGTCAAGTCTGCAACCAACCACACTTGCCTGTACAATACCTCTACAAAGGTTCTATGGAGGACTGTTCCATTGCATTTCTGTGAACCTCAGACCTTCTCAACTAACCATGGTTTATTTACAACTATGCTTTATGGACATTTGTCATAAACCATTTAGTTAAAGTGTATAGGCTCTTGGGCTGGTGGGGCTTCTCTTGTCTGGTGTGAAATTGCTAAATGTCCTCCTGGTAAAATGAGTATACACATGTCTTGATGGCTGTTGTTTGCTTGTCTTTCCCTCTGTACAGCTCTGAACTCTAAAGTGAGATGGTTTTGTGACACTGTAGAAAATAGTGAACTGAAACATTGTCCCAGTGCTTATTTCTGCCCCGTCTTCTTTTAAGAAACAATACGCTTTGTTTAGTAGATTTAAGTTAAATTAAGTATATTCATTTGGGGTTTAACTCTCATATGTACAATTGTTTGGCATATTGTAAGAAGTTCCTTGGGTAGGGTTAGTACATTCCAGGGAGACGAAAGATGTTTTGTTGTTGTTGGCACACTCCGATCCTGTAGGTGGCGGGTCACATTTCCTGTTGCATTAACGAGGTAAACTCACTGAGGAAGACGCTGATAGACTTCCCAGTTCGAAGAAATACTAAACATATTTTATAAGCTTATGCAATCTGTAGACACCTGCACTATAGTGGATGTAAATTCCTGCCTCTGGCCTATAGTGTGTCAAATTATTGTTTTCTAAAGCACGGCAAGAGCAGTAAGCATGGACTCCTGGGTTCGCTTCAACGGACAGAGCCAAGCCAAGGAGAGAGTGTTTAGGTAATGTTTATAATTTGCTAAAGTTCATGTGGACTGAGGACAACTAAAATGGACTCCACTTCATACACTCAAAACTAAATACAAAGCTCAACACAGGCATGCACATCTTATAGGTATTATGTATTGTTAACAGGTCAACATCTTGTACAATAAAACATTAATAACTTGTCACTTTGGGGGAAAACAGTGGCAGAGTGAAACAGTAGCTTTAAAAACTGGCTTCAACTTTGTGTGTCAAATACTCACTCACATTATAACCATTACATATTTTAGATTTGTGAGCAATCGAAATATCCCACTATGTGTTTTAAATAATCACTACTTGTTACAATGGGTAATGCTGTACTTTGTCTAATGTTCTGTCAGGACGGCCCAGTATGCCTGCACTCTCCTGGGCTATACTTTACACAGAGCAGGTGCTGGAGCCGAGCTGCTCAAAACCATTGCTCAGCTGGAGGCCCACATGAGCCTGACGAGGAAGTGTGAGTATTTGGGTAGTATGGTCCAGGGCATGTCTGGTTCACCTTTACTGTGTGTGTTCTCCAACAGTGCTGCGCCTGGGGAACTCAGCAGAGGCCCTGGAGGCTGCCAAGAGAAGCATCCATCTGAAGGACAGCGTGTTACGTCTCTGCCTCACCATCAGCCACCTCAACAGGGCCATGTACTTTGCATGTGACAATTTGCTGTGGGCTGGAAAGATAGGGCTCATTCCTAAACTGGAACAGCAGAAGTGGAGCCTTAGGTCCTCCAGGTGAAGCATTCAGCCCTTTACTATCCAAAAGTCAGTGTTCAGAGTAGTCACTGCTGAAGTCCAATCAAAAGACAAACTTCATGGCCCCAGGCCAACCAAGTGTATTGTCTCCGACATGAGGCATTTTTTTAGTTTAGAGTTTAGTTCATATTATTTATTTATTTTTAATATTTATACCTGCATTCATCATTTATAGAACACGAACGGTGGTGCTCCACTACAATATATAGTGCGTAACTGCTACTAATACATTGTCCTTTAACTCAGCGACATAAAGCTCTAGCCAGGCCTTTATCTGTGGAGTTTGCGTATTCTTCCCCTTACCTGTGTAGGTTTCCCCTGATTTCCCCTACCACTAAAAACATGTGGAACAGGTTCTCCATTGGGGCCAGTACATTTCCTGTTCTCAGTGGTGACCTTCCTGGTTAAATAAAGGTCAAATACAGACAGGCTGTATATCTTAATAGTATAGCATAACATTGTGCAGATTGCAGGTAATTTCTAACTGTATCTTTGCCTTGACAGATATTACCTGTTTGCTCTGATCATGAACCTGATTCGAGATGTGTACGAGCTGAGGCTACTCATGGAGAGTGAAGCTCGCAGCAGATCGACTAAAGCCAGCACAACACTGTCCTCAGAGGAGTCACCAGGAGCTATAATCAGGAGCTCACAGCTGCGCCTAATGCTAACTGTGCTGCATAACAACCCTCCATTGCTGCTGGACTTAGTGAAGAATGGATGTGACGTGTTTGTGCCTCTAGACAGGCTGGGACTCTGGTCAACTGGGCCCGGCTTTGTGGGGGCCTGTGGTCTGACCTCCTCTATCCTGTCTATTCTCACCATCATCCACCCCTGGCTCAAACTCAAGCCCTAACTGCCCTAGACTTACTTTAGTGAATATAAAATAATCTGTTACACTTTCCATCTGTATGAGCCCAGGAAGCTCACTAACAATGTCTTTCAATTTAGGAAGGAACTAAACATCCCTCTGCTAAAACAAAGGACATAAAAAGTGTGAGGTGAATCATCCTTAACAGGCAAAAAAGATAACAATTTAACATAAAACACTTTTGATTTAACATAAAACACTTTTGTCTATACTGCTCAGCAGTGCTGTTTATGCTTGGGTTGCTAGAGGTTTGCATTGCCAGTCTTGTATGGGATGTGGAAGACATGGACAATATACTGTATACACAGGTAATGTAATTTTATGTTTTCTGAATTAAATTGTAGAGGTGAATACAACCTGTGTGAAGAGTGCATTTCCACAGAGCTGGCAACTTTTCTCAAGTGCTGAACCAAAGTGTGGCACAGATCCAGGACTCAAAAATCTCAAATTTAACGCATTTTAAACTTTTACAGAAATTTGTGGTTGATGTGCTCTAATATAAATAGATTAGAAACTTAACTGGCCAAATAAAAAACGGTTTATTAAAATGACAACATTCAAATGTAACAAAGCAGGTGTAAAACAAAATCAACTCAAACCGACAAGACAACCAGGTCAGCTGTGTCTTCCTCAGTCCAATTACAATAAATACCAAAGTGTTTGATGCAGCTCACTCCTGGGTCTCCATACTCTCATCATCCCCCTCTCCTCCCTCGTCCAGTGCCTCATCCTCCTCCTCCTTCCGCTCCGGAGGTTTCTCGTAGGCTTTCTCTGACGGAGTGACTATGACTCCATCCCACGTGGACATCTCTGTGGCCAGGTCTGCAACACAGTATCATATCTTAATTTAGTGTACATTCAGAGAGTTATAGATTTGCACTGTAAACAACAACTCAAGAGAGTAATTCAGATGGGATAAAATGACTATAACACATGTATAAGAAGAACTCTTACAGCTAGCGTCTCCCTCCAGCCCCAGGATTTTCCTGTATCCTCCGTGAGATAGTACTCGGACTAGAGTTTGAGCAGTGAAGCACACCATGTCCTGAAACAACACCAACAGTCAGACACATCCCACTGAGGAAAACCCCTGTAAGACCCACACACTCACCTGCTGCTCCAGGGTCATCACAGTGTGTACTCTGAAGTTTCCACTCTCACATGGATCTGTGATCCCCACAGAGCCAGGGAGGAAGAGGCCAGCAGCCAGCATCTGCAGGCAGCGTCTGCCAACACAAGTCACTTTAGATGTACAGTAAAATAGTACAAAGAAACATGACAACATAAAACAGAACTGACCTGTACGCCACATTTAAAGACAGAGGCTGTCTGGAGGGATTATTCATCACAGCAGAATGACCCTGAAGCACAAAAGAAATAATTATTGTGTATGGCCAGAACCCATGAAGCTGATGTACAGTGACAGGAAACATACCAGTAGGTCCAGGATCCAGGGGGTGAGGGGCTCAAAGCCAGGGAAGCGCAGGCGCAGGTCCTTCAGCAGCCGGATCAGCACCTTCACCCTGTGGCAATGTACAGTTTTTAATCTTAACACAGCTTAGTCAGGAAGGGGAGACGGCTTTATCCTAAATACTCGACATTTTTAAAAGAGTATGATTATTCAACAGAAAGACTTTCTTACGTTGACTGGGATGCATTTTCCTCAAACCAGCGGGCATGACGAATGGCAGCCAGGGCACTCTGTAAAACCTTGATGTCCACTAAAAAAAAAAAAAGATATTATTTTCAGTACATGAGCAATGCATTTGAGTCTTTGTGTCTTTTATGACTCACAGTGTAACTCTGGGTCCAGTTTGCGCAGGTTGGGAGGAACAGTAGTGATGAGAATCTTTACTGTGGCATCAGCAGAACTAATCTCAAACCCCGTCTCATTGGTCAGCATGGACAGCACTAGGACATGAGTTTTTTTTTTTTAAAACAGAGCCATTTTACACATACATTACGGAGCCTGGAAGTTAAATGTACCTTCAGTTGGGTCCTGGGCACGCAGCGTCTCCACAACTTTATTTCCCAGAGCAGCTACTGCCTCCACTTAGAAAACCAAAGGTGAAAAACATTAGTATTCTTCATTTTTGCATTATGGTACTCATAGTTTGCTATAAAAAGCCTGGGCGTTAAAAGGACCTTTTACTTTTTAATAATCAGAAGTTTCAGGATGTGGTGTTGGTATTTCTTTAGTATTTGAATTATACTACTAGGATATGAATTTTGGAATCTTGGCAACTTGTTTGAAAGACAAGACGTTAAATAAAACTCAACATTGCTTGTTAATGGTTGATTTTTGGGTATCGCCTAAACTGCCCAAAAATAATTTTATGTACTTGTACTTAAGATTTTCATAGTTCTGTATCTTGTAAATCACATCGCCTGTTTGTCCATGAGTACAGAGCAGACTGATTGCACTTACATGTAGGCAGGATCTTAAGAATCACAACTAGGTCAGCTACATTGTGGCCTGTGGTCATTGTGCCTTTTTTGTAGGAGCCCACCTGACGAACCTCTTCAATTTGCTAGAAAAATAAACCGCATTTTAAATAAACATTTACATTAATTTCAAGACTTTAAAAATGGACACACTGGCATTTCTAGAGCTTACCACTTCAAAGTTGCCCGGTGCCACAATCAGGTTGTCAATGACATTGTTGATTTTGGTGACCAGAGACAAGATGGAGGACTAAAGGTGAGAAACAAAAGTCATGAGTGTATGTTGAATGTCCAGCAGGACAGGAGAGCTAAGTCTGACCTGTTCAGCCGGGGTGGGGCTCAGGTCCTGGTTCCTTTTCAGCAGACACTCACTGAAGGCTGTCTCATCCGAAGCAGGCTTTACTCGAGGAAAAGCCATCTCACACTGACAAACAGGGCCACAATTATTACACTGATATTACTTACAGAAATGCTACACATAAAATACTCTTCAACTCACCACATAAAAATCAAAAGGAATGTGTGGGACAAATGGGCGGTACCTAAAAGAGAAAAAACAGCAGTAAGTAACCCTGAGTGAACACAGATTACACTGAATAAGGAAGGGCTATTTGTCCAAGATCAGTGTTTAGGCACACAGGGTACTGGACCCTCTGGGCATTATAATAATCCTGTGGTCCACCATAAAAAAACATTTCCGGGACTTTTTCCATATGTCCAGTGAACTAATTTGAATTGATTTAACTTATTGTTGTTTAGTTAATGCAAGCATGATAATAAATTTGTACATACCCCTGTACTAGTCCTCCCCGGGCTCCGAAGCGCCCTCCTCGGCCTCTGCCGCGGTCTCCTCTGGGTGAACAGATAAAATCATAAACAATTCTAAATTGATGCAATACACAAACAGATTTTATTCTGGCGTTATGCCTTTACAACTCCATGTTGATTTGTCGCACAAGACGCTTGAACATTTCATTCATTATCGTCATTAGCTAGCTAGCAAACAGAATGAGCCTCGACAAAAGGGGGAGATGAATGGAGTATTATCAGACCCATGAACATCTGCTGTAAGTGTAAGGTACTACTGACTGCACGGAAACGAACCGAACGGCACCTGGGACAACCTCACCTCATTGCGTAAGACGTTTTGAAGATGAATTGACCAAATAGTGGGAGAAATAGACCAGCGAATGCTGGAGCGGCTTCCGTCCCTGCTGCACTGCTACTGCTGCTACTGAGAAACTTCCGGTTCTGTGGTGGACTTCTTCTTTTGATGTTATAGAGGCTGAGTGGTGTATGTACTACCGCCCCCTGTTAAGATGGAGGGTGAACCACAGCCATCTACTGTGTGTCTTCTCGGTCGGCTAACTCTAAATACTAAATAGGCTTCTCAATCTTCACACACACTTGAGAGACTGTTCTCCATGAATAAACTAAAGTAGTTGTGCAGTATTAATTTTATTTTAAAAGCAACCAACACAGCTGTAGGCCTACACTAATTCTATACATTTTATGATCATATGCAAACATTTATAACATCCATATCAAAATCCTGACCCAAGAACAAATATGTACAAATAAAAAAACACTTTGTGACATAGACCTACTGTATGTGAATGTTTACGGATAGTATAGCACCTTAATTAGATTTGTAAATTAAAA